>JAQIXS010001270.1:0-31769 GCA_034700785.1 Rossiulus vilnensis | reverse complement strand
ATGCTCATTATGCAAAAAAATTAAACATAAAAATGTTTAATTATATATTATTTAAGTATTTATAATATTATAATAAGTATTTATTATAATTATTAAATCTATTTTCTTCTGTGTAGAATTCGTTGTCTACTATGGTCTCTGTTATGTTTTATAATTTTAAAGTCTCCCCGTTTCTTTCGTAGAAATGTAATAAATTTGGAAAAAAACTACTATGCAACCCGTAATGCAACCTTGCATCGCTGAAAACGTTTATTTGGCTATCCAGAAATTTGTATTTTCTTCATTATAAATAAGCGGGAGATTTGAAATTATAAAACCTAACGTAGACCCGATGACGGATGACCTACTCCGGGGAAATTAAATTTTGAATTATAATAAGTATTTGAATCTAAAATATATTTTTTATAACATCCAAACAAATTTCGTTCAACATTTTTGTCAATTTTGAAAAGTCTCTATAATTTTTAAATTAACACTTGGTGGTAATACAGTGTGTCATTTCATAAAAAGCTGTTCAATACTTTTTCTTTTTTCACGTTCGTTTCATTTCAGTCATACGAATATTTCTTTTATGCTGGCATAATGGTGGTAGTAATGTTCATCTTTGCATACATGTGCAAGAGCTACGTGTACGTGACTTTCGATACGAACGGAAATATGGTTTACCCAGAGGGACGAGAGCTTGAGGGAGATGAAACGCCAACAAACAGCAGAACTAAAGAACCTGACTTAACCGGCACGTGAATCGAATGCGTATCCGAATTACAGCACACGGCAAGTGTACTATCTTGAGTTAAGTTCCACTAATCTCAACTTCATGAAATCCAGAGAATGCAAATATCTATGATAGTTGCTACTGGAATATTCATGCAGTCTCAACAAATACTGCCCTCATAAAAATGCTGCAGATAGTGCGAACACACTATAATACCTCCAGAAACGCTTTGCGCCAAAAAATATTAGCACGACAGTATTAAGCCGAACATTCTACTAAACATGACAGTGCAATTTCTGGTTTATTTTAAATAACGCTTTTTTAAATGGTCACAAACTAATACTTTTGGCCGGTGTAGTGCTTGGCAGTGCATAATGTAAAGTAACATAGATCACTATCATTTTATTAATATGTGATTTAAAAGTCGAGATATTGCAGAGATAATACATTTTCCGAACTTTCTGAAAGCGATCGCAATTATTTTAATAATTGAAGTCTTCTGCAGTATTTGTACAAAAATGATATTAAAACGAACTGTTTATAATATTTGTCATTTCACCAAACCGATAATTTTGAAGAGAAAAGCAACAGCAGGGGTGTTATAGGTAGTTTACCTTTCATAATTTTGAGAAAATTTAATTAAAAATGCACATCAACTTATTATATTTTCGCTTGGTTTTCCAGTTGAATAGGGTCTCGGTAGAACTGCGCTTTTATTCCAGAAAAAAATTAGCTTAAATCTTTTGAACGCCTCTTATAGTCTCAAGAACTCGAGTTGATTTAATCCCCTCCTATATTTTTAGAAACCTAATAAATAAATCATAATTAGGACAAAACAAGGCACAAATACAGTGAATAAAGTTTGTTTGTCGATCAGTTTTTATAAATTTTATTTTTTTCGAAATTTTCTCCGGCTAGAAGCCCAATTCCAAAAACAGTTCAGCTTCCTCGTATTCCTCTCCAAATTTCAAAGGAGCCTCGTAATATTAGGAGCATTTGAGGAATAATAAATTGATAGAAGACCGAAGGCAGCATTGCTTGAAAACTCGCCATAGATTTCAGCTTTGGAGGCACGATCCCTAAACCAAGTTCACGGGCGAGCATTTGAATGCAGTGTACTGCGCATTAGTTGCATAATACTGGCCAGCCATTCTACCCAAGCTAGAATGGGCTTGTTCTAATTTTCGCATTCAGATAGCAGAAGCCAGTGCCATGACAGCTATTGTGCTATGCTGAGAAGTTTGCACCTTGTGATTTTTCGCGGAACTTCATGCGTGAGTCAGGGCTGGCGGTTTTCCTTGACATTTTGCTTGTCCGGATGGGAGTTTGCTCCCATGTTTTATTGTGCAAACGACTTTCCTTTAACCAAAGGAAGTACTGGAGATTGGTGCGTTCCGATCATGGCAAAGCCTCAAATGATTTAAAGGGTTTAGTCGGATTTTGGAGTGCCCTTCTTCACGTGTGCCAGAAAGCTGCTTGTCATGGATTACTATGGCTACTATTACCAGGAGCCATCCTTCTTCGGGCCTGCGTTTGAAGAAGGTCTGTTTATTTATTCCTCTTCTTCAACTTCGTTAAATGTCACGTGCGTTCTGTCACTCTGAAGTTTTCTCATGTGTTGTCATGTGTTCAAATTTGTAATGCCTAACATGTCGAGAACTATCGTGTTAACTAACTTCCTGCTCTAGTGATTCGTCCCATTCAGAAGCTAAAACGTTTTACTTTTCAATTTAGTTATTTTGACTCAAAAGTAAGCCTTATAGTTAAAATGGTCAACTAACAAGACCACGTTGAGAAATATCACGGATCTCTAATTTAATACATTTAGTTATAGGGGAAGACATTTCTTTAAATGGCGTAGTTATTAGCACTTTAAATTTACAGCGATTTTCATGCGTAAACCGTGTGGGGCAATGTGTAGAATTTAAACTATATCCTTGAGGCTTTATTCGATGATCATTCTTCCCAATCCTGAAAATGTTTTCCTGCTTCTAAAAAAATAAGAAAGTAAACATCCAGTAATTTGATCTTTGGAAGCATTTCGAAAAGGCGGGTCCATTCACAAACGTTTGACAAGATCTTACATGGGCCTTTTCATATTTGTCAATTGTCAGCTAATGCGCCACTGATTCATCTTGTTCATTTCGGATTTCACTTAATTGTTAACAAGCTATAAAGTGGTTTATAGCTCGTTAACAAGTGAAATCCGCAATGAATGACTAACAAGATGAATGTTTCTGTCGTTTACTTTCTTAGTTTTTTTAGATCCAGGAAACATTAATTTAAATTCTCCCGATTAAATCCACCTAAAAGGCTACCATGGCTAGTTGAAACATGGGTAAGTGAGACTTGGCCTTAATTACCTCGGTTATTAATTGGTAGCAGAGTTGGTTGATATAAGTTACTTTTTAACTAGTTTACATTTACTGGTTTAACATTAAGCAATATAACCATAAAAATTAAAAAATATGATAATGAATGAATAAACGAACTAAGATACGTTTTTGAACACCTTTAACCACGTTTGAACACATCACTCTCTTGTCACATTTTTATAAGCTTTAACACAAACTGGTATATAAGTTGGGATCTGTTAGAATTACATTACGGCAACTTTTAATGTTTTCCTGAAAATCTATATTCCTGTAAAATGGCAATACATTCTGAATTATGAATGAGCAACCTTGTTCTCCAATTTTATTCAAATCGCTGGCATGTGTCAGTGTGCACGGAAGTTGTCAACGAGCAGAACATTCATAAATTGAATGACTTCCTTGATAATGCCCTCCCACATGCAAAGCTTATTATATCATGGCCGATACCATTTAAAATATAAAAAGTGTGGAATGGCATTTAAAAAAATGTGTCGCTTGTAAGTTGTAATGTACCGGCATGATATCTTCTGGCAAAGTTCATTTTTTACAGACTGCCTGTGATAGGTTCTTAGTTCAATTTAATAATTATGTTGACCCCTATAGCATATAAATAAATAACTAAAACACACAAAACGGTTCCCCTTTATAATTTTTTTATTACCTTACTTCGCAATTCCTGACGTCTTTTGCCATGTCTGTGGCGTCATTGTTTTCAGGTTATAGGGAACTTCTTAATGATGAAGATATCGACAGTTCAAGTAATGAACAACCCTCGCAGGTAAGTTTTATGTTTGAATTGTATTTTAAACAAATTTGCCCTGCGTAAGACCAAACTTTTGAAAAACATAATTATAGCATATCAAAATATCATGATGAAATATCATGATTATGATGATATTTCATTTATCTAGTATGAAATCATGGACTGCTTTTGGCGGTCTGGGCCGGCACTGACCCTGTAATACGTTCGTAGTTAAATGTGCAATGGATTGTGATTTTTATTTATTCGTCAAAATCCAAAGTCAGTGTTTAATTATCCTGATCAACGTAAATTATATAAGATACACGTTAATTTTCTCGCAAAGTGTTTACTCAAGATGACAGTTTTATTCTTCTGAATTCGAATAAATATGAAAATTTTGAACGCAGATTTAGTAACGCAATTGACATCGGAACAATTGCGTGAACCGATCTCTCTAAGATCGTTACGTTATTTGTCATTTTCATCTAACAAATTTATTTCTTAACTTAGGAACGTAATTTTCCAAAATCTGTATTTTTCATCATTGGAAATGAGTTCTGCGAAAGATTTACGTTTTACGGAATACGAGGCAAGTTTTGATATGCGTAATTAGAATTGTGAACCAAACTCTGAATATTGTCCTTAATCGACGATCAGCATGATGTTTTTTTCTAATTTGATTACAATGAAAATATTTTGGTGGCATGCTCAATTCAGAATACAGCAATGCAAAAAACATCCCCGTTTTTTATTCTTGAAAAAAATCAATTTGGCTTCATTTAACTTATATGTGAAGCTTTATTTTGATATTTACTTAGCTTGCCTGTCCATTTACTTGACGAACCAGTTAAACATGGAACAAAGTACAGCTACTTCAATTTTTCATTCCTTTCTGGTGGTATGTTACTTTACGCCACTGCTTGGATCAATGCTGGCCGATGGCTACTTAGGGAAGTTTAGGTAAGCAATTACAATTGCATAATTATCTAGCCTTCTAAAGCGTTTTTATGCTAGATTGTAAAAAGTATTAAATAACATAATTTTTTAAAGGATATGGTCATACACATGTACATGTATGTCTTCAACTTTTGTTTTGAGTCTTATGTACATGTAACCATTTTTTTATCATTATGTCCTCAAATTTACCTTCTTTATATTTTTTGACATATGTTACTTCTTGTTTAATATAAGCATGTGGAAAGTTTGCTTTCTGATATCTGGCTTTATTTTTCAGAACGATATTTTACCTTTCAATAATATATGCATTGGGCAGCATTGTGTTGTCTTTATCAGCAACGCCACCTCTGCAGTTCCCAATATTGTATGTATTAGACATTTTCGAAATATTGTAGCTAAGTAGTTTCAAGTGGCTGTTTTTATAATGTTTACTTTTGTCCCCAGGCCAATGTCCATGGTGGGGCTTTTCTTAATAGCACTTGGAACAGGTGGCATAAAACCGTGCGTTTCGGCACTTGGAGCAGATCAATTTAAAAATGACCAGGTCTGACAATATTAATATATTTGGTTAATACAGCAATGCTAAGCCTGTGATAACACAGCTGACATTTCATTTGAAATCACGTGGATGCACTGAAAATATTAACCCATTGTGTACGTTATTTGTAAAATTCCATCTAAGTGCCTTCTGATGTGACTCTCAGTGCTGATATTGAAATGATATTGCAGATTAAGCAGCGAGAGAGGTTTTTCTTCATTTTTTATTTTTCCATCAATTCTGGAAGTCTGATTTCAACATTCCTTACACCTATTTTAAAAGGTCAGCGCATTTATTTTTCTAATTGCAAAATTGGAAATTTCTTTTTAGTTTATTCTTTCATCAGTGTAACGTGGTACAGCATAATTACATCATGGTTAATAATAAAGTTTCATGTTTGTAATTCCTAAGAGGATGTGAAGTGTTTTGGAAATGACTCGTGCTATCCTTTAGCTTTTGGCGTTCCCGCTGTTCTAATGATAATCTCAGTTAGTAAGTGACTCCGTGTAAATGTATTTCAGGTTGCCTTTTATATGAAGTGATATAGAAGTCAACATTTTAAAATTTCAGTATTATTCATTGCCGGTAAAAGCAGGTATTCCATATCGCTTCCGAAGGACAATATAATAATTAATGTCTCCAAATGCATTGGGGTAGGTAAATGCGGTTTATTACATAACATTGTACTTGCTACTACAATACAAAGTCGGCTTTTCAGGAATTAGTAACTGACTCACATCTACTGCATGACTGCACTGCAAAAATAGATTTGTTAAGACAATTGAAAACATTACGAAAATGGGCAAACATTTTTTCAGCATGCAATTATGCGGCGCTGTAGAAGGCAAAGGGAAACCAGGGATCATTGGTTGGATTACGCTGACGATGAGTATGATGCCAAATTCCGAAGCGATATCAAAGCTGCTTTGCGGGTTATGTTCCTCTTCCTGCCTTTGCCGTTTTTCTGGGCTTTGTTTGATCAGCAAGGATCCCGGTGGACTTTTCAAGCTCAAGATTTAGACGGTAGACTGGTGAGTAGTCGTAGCAAATGTCGATGTTTAGAAAGTAAATTGTTGCTCAAACTTTTACTTGAAATTGCAGTTTGGTTCCTATGAGATAATCGCAGAGCAAATGCAGATGGTCAACCCGCTGCTCATCCTGATATTCATTCCTGTGTTTGAAATGGGGGTTTACCCGCTATTCACCAAATGCAACATTTGCACGAAGTGAGGGCACTGCTTCTTAGGTCTTGTAATTTATTGTGAATTTTACGGGAAAAAAGGCACTGCTAACGTGTAAAATACGCGATTTAGGCCGCTGCCAAGAATGTTTATTGGAGGAATGCTCGCTGCTTTGGCCTTCGTGATAGGTGGTGTGTTGCAGTTGGCCATCGAGGTAAGGCTCATTTTATACAGTATTTCGTATTTTTAAGAATTTTTAAGAATTAAGATTTCTACTCCTTTGATATGTCACAAATAATTTCACAGCAGCTTTTGAGCAATTTATAGGCATCAGTTAATTTTCACGATTTTTTGAAGGCCGAATTCCCATCAAAGCCTTTGGAAGGTTTTGCTGACATTTCTTTCATCAATAATGGACCTTGTGACCTCTGGGTTGAAACTATCAATGGCGATCCATTTCCGCTGAATATTACGTTGGAGAATGACCCGGTAAGTTTTCGTTAAAGTCTGGAAAGTCCATGAGAGCGAGCATGATCGTAAATATATCGATTTTAATTGAAGGGTGCCCAACCCTAACACGGCAAGCTTTCAGAAAAGGGAAACATCTGAAAAGTTTCTTAAAAATATGGCCAGCACTAATTTAATTTCGTTCAAACGACGAGTTCAGACGTTGTACACCACTGACATTCGATTACATTTTTATCAAGAAAAGAAAGGTGGAAGAGGAAGAGGGGGAAGGGCACTTACGACCTTATAGTTTGGCAGATCTCAATTTTAAAAAAACAATCCTGGTGTTGATAATGCTGTGGGTTGTGATACGTCTCGTTTATTTTCGTACATATTGCTTTGACAGTTTTATAAGAAAATCATGAATGCATCCATCGGGATGGCCCAAGAGATTCCTGTTCAGGTTACTGTGATTGGCGGAGTCCCATGCGTGGGGATTCCCGTCACGAATTTCAGCATCACCATGTCGAACGGAAATGCCATTATCGTGGCGTTTGTGTTTCGTAAGGATACTCATAAGTTGGAAATGTACCAGGTGAGCCACAATTTGTTATATTAAATGTACATTTTTGAGAAATTGTTCTGAGATTTGTGCTCCAGATGAAATGCACTATTAATTTGGTTGAGTGCATTAAATATCCAGGCAGCAAAACTCCTTGAAAAGCCGGCCCATGGTGACTCGTCATTGAGGTAAGGACCGTGTATTTGTACATGTCTTAATCATAATCATGAATGTGTTTGGCTGACATATTATAAGGGTCGTCCATAAAGCATGTCCAAGGTTTGTAGAGGTTTCATAAGACTCGGAGCGCAGGAGGGTGTTAGAGGGTCAGCAGTTTTGAATATCCAAATTGACTCGCCCCCGGCGGAACACCTAACTAAACAATAAATGAACATACCGTTCTTTTTGGTAATTTTTAAAAAAGGACGTCGTACTTAAAGACGTCGTGTAATGATTATTTTTTTTCAATTTGATGACCTGCAAAAACTTAGCGGAGCATGTAATTTTTATCCAATATTTGTGTAACGACCGCTTTACAATAGCGTCTTCAATTTTGGTCATTTTTCGAGTGTTGTCTATTTATATTAATCCATTAATGTATTACAATAATACATTATTGGGCAATTACAGATTATTAAGTATAAAATGTCATTAATTAAATTTAATGTCATGATCTGTTTAATTATGAGGTCAAACGTCGAATATTAAATTCATTAACTATGTTAATGGATAATTAATGATTGTTAGTTAGAACATTTATTATTTACTAAATTAAATGTCATTTATATTACATTTTAATTTTACACTGTATGGGCATGTGATGTTATTTTGATTGATATTAGACATAATTATTTAGTATAGAAATAGGGCGGAACATATAGCATCATTATGCTATCACGTTTCGGTACTTTTACTTGGCAAAATGGGGTCATTTCTGATAAGATTAACTTGGTCCAGGAGTGTCAAGAAGTCATGGACGTTATTTATGGACGGTCCCTCAAACTGTCCATCAATAACGTCCAGTGTTTCAAACATAGACGAATGTGTGTAATTCAAACACTCTGCATTAATCACTATTTTACTAAATGTCAGAAGAGAGGCCTTATAATTATAATTAATGCATGTCAGAATATATCGGCGTTCACCTAGCCTTACTTTTATATGATGGCAAAAATATTAAAAGTTACATGCCATCATAAATGGAAAAAACATCATATCTGTCAAACATCTTATTATATAGTGTATTTTTAAGACCTATCTTATTTATGGAATGTTTTTGGGCATTCTGTAAGTAGGATTTTATTTTAAGAGTATGCTCCTTTTACCAACTTGTCGTTTCGTCCTGCTGCACGTACACTGTATACAACTAGGAATATTTTTTTTACAGATTGGTGTATAATTTAGATGTGCCAATAAGTGAGATAATATTGAAAAAAGAAAAAAGTAAAACGAGCTGCACTTTTAACATTAACTTCACCATGGCTGGTATAACTAGTGATGGCCTCAGTGACACTTCTAAGAGCGATTATTGCTATACAACACCTGGCATGTAAGATAAAATGCTTGATGAAGTCAGTGCCCTACTATCGCTGATTTTATGCTCAGTGCTCACTAATTAACAGGCTCTCTTAGTTACCACTTGCTCTTGCCCATTGATGGAAAATTAAAAGATACTGGTGAAACGTTCCATCCAGAAAATGGTGGCCAATACGACTTTAATATTAACGCAAATGATTTGGCTAAAAAGCAGGTAATCGTGAGAATTAGCCTTTCATTACCATGTCTTTCGTGTTGTATGCAATATTACAAAATTTTACTTATTCGTTGGCTATTATTTACTTCGCAGATATCCGTGAACAATTACACCGAAGTGGCAGCAAATGATTTGAGTATGCTCTATCAGATTCCTCAGTACGTGATTATTACCTGGGGGGAAATTATGTTTTCGATTTCGGGCCTGGCATTTTCTTATTCACAGGTAAACATCAGTTAGCATTTGCATAGTATTATTCAGCAATGTTGTTTCTTAATTTTCTTGTTTTGTGTCTGTCTTTCTAAGGCTCCTTCAAGCATGAAGTCCGTTTTACAGGCCGCCTGGCTGTTAGCAATTGGCTTTGGCAATATAATCGTCATCATCATTTCTGAAGCCAGGTTTTTTGCGAAAGACGTGAGTTTTATGGTTCCTTCACTTAATAATTAACTTTCCTAAACCTATTTTCTAATTTAAATGTTGCCCAAAGTATTTTAGTTTTGTGACAATTTTGCCCATGATGCCTTTTTCATTTACAATTTCAGCACATGGCCTAATAGACATTTGGCGCACTTGAATTAGGTCGAATCTGTCAATGCCATGTTTCAATGCTTGTACTTGAAGTGAGGGATAAGTAAGGGATATGTTTGCCCAGACCATACGTTTATTTAACGGTTAAAATAGGAATTTAAAAATTTCGATTTGAGACTGTGTGCACAGTTGTCAGAGATTAAACACGTCAACAGACTGTCTATGATAGAAATCACTTTCAATATTGATAGGAATTCGGCAGGTCATGCAGAATTTAAATAAATGTAAATGACTCCAGATGATTCTCTACAAGGTTTAGTTTTGACCGTTTGAAACGTGTTACCAACTATGGAAAAATTCAAACTTGTATCACAAATTATTTTGCTCAATAATCCAGATGCTTTTGCCCAGACATTGCCTAATTTATAATGTGTAGTGTTTCTTTTCTTCAGGGAAGAATCTGCCCGTAAATTACCTAATGATATGCATTTCTAATACGTTTTTCTCCCATTTTTGTTGTTGGTACAGTCCAACGAATACTTCCTATATGCTGTCCTGATGGCTCTTGTGATGTTCCTCTTCGCATTCATGTGCATGAGATACGTTTACGTGAGCATTGACCACGAGGGCAACGTGATTTACCCAGAAGAACCAGCAGACAGGAGAAATAGCAATTCCAGTTTGGACAGCGAATCAACTGCCGCCGCCATATCGGATGGGGCTGAATATGATGATACCCCTGTGCTCGTACTGTAACTCAATGGTAAGTGCAAAGATGGAATTTCAAGAAAAACGAACTCTACTAGTTCCAAAATTACACTGTCTTAATTTACGAATTGAACACGAGAAATTGGGAATGACTCTCAATTTGCCCCTGTTTCCTGTTAAAGAAACAGTGGTAATTTCACTTCAGGAAATGGTGTATAGAAACCTATATAAAACCAGTTATCTGAGGTTTTTTTAAACGTTACGCCATAATTAATTGCGGACGAATCATAATTGATTCTGAAAATCAGTTTAAACTTTTTTTTTCAATTAAGTTTATGTTGGAAACGTTGCGCTTTATTGCGGATACAGCTTAATTTTAAATGCAATTATTAACAATGAAATTGTTTAACACTGTGTTATCATATCTGGTCACGAAGTGAACACACTCTTCTTATACTGAATTTGTTTTTAGATAATTTAGAATACATAACTGATGAGCTTGGGCATTTTAAAAATAATGCACAATATTATACTACGTGTAGGTCAATTTCGTGTTTTTAAAACATAGATGTTTGAACTGTGATACAGTGAAATTCTGGTCCAGGGCAGGTTTCAACCTTCAAGAATAATGGTTTAATACATCATTCCCGTATACATGTACTGTATTTAGCCTTAGTGTATGAAAGGGCGATCACTTAGAGTGTTTTTCTTTCTAGCTAGTCATATTATTTGCCTTACTGTTGCTTTGTTCTTGTTTACTTTTTAATCTGTATTTCGCGTTCTGTCAGTTTTGTTTGTATTTGGAATGTGTTTACTTCATATCATAGTTGGGATATGTCACTTTAGTAATTACGTTACGCTGGGTATTAACCCCCTACCGACTTTCCAAGATAATGAAATCTTTCACGTCTTAACTTCTTTATTTAAATGCTGATATTGCGAACGCCGCAGGCGAAAATGTTTGAAAACCAGATCACAAATTATGGATTTTAGCTCTTATTTACGATCAAATTTTTGCTTATAAGTTCATATTTGCAAGTAACATTTTGATTCGGTAATTAACAGCTCGTTAATGAAAGATCTTTATCATGATATGATGTTCATGAATTTACATGTATTTTTAAAACTGCCTACACCATAATGAGGGAAAAGTTGTGTAACATGGTGAAAAATAACTGTTTTGAAATATTGCTTAAAGAAATAAATTGAACACCTCCCACAACATGCAGGCTAACATTTGTAACTTTTTCGTAAATACCCCACCCCTTTAACGCGTGTAATTTATGGTCACCCCCTTTAGAGTTATTGTCCACATGTCATGACTTTGTTTTTCTTCTATGTCAGTTTGTTTTGTTTTAATCGCTCGTAAAATAATTTGGTTTATCATGTCCGAAATCATCAATCTATGAACCTGATTGGATTAATTCCTGTTCTACTATATCCGGCAACATTTCATGCTAATGCGTGCAGATAATCGAAATGCAGTGGATGTTCATTTCGCTAATTTGTCGTTGGTATGCTGTTAATAAGTTCATCGACCTAATCAGTCGTAACAGAAATCTGAAAGATTCCTGGAAGCAACAACAAGCAAATATTTTCCCCAATCTTAGCATTTTTTATCTGCGCAAAAACATTCAAAATGTTTCCAATCAGTCCAGTTCATACTTAACGCTATGGATATATGAGTATAAAAAGAAAATGTGTTTTATTAAACGTTTTCTTATCGTTTTCCAACGTGAGAATAGCAGTTATTTAACATGCTCTTAAAAATCCTTCAAATTCCGCATAAATAAACTAACAAATGCACGCGCATTTAAAAATATTTGTTAGATTTAATATAACGAAATGGTTAATGTTGTTTATTTATATGGCTATATTTTTTGTGCTATGGACTAAGACCCTTTATTTAGGAGAACTGTTTTATTGTAAAATATCAAAGATTACTGTAACTAAAGCTTCAAGGTGATAATTTCATGGATGTTAAATTGCAGTGCCTTGCATTGCAGGGCAATTACTAACTTGCTTTGCACAAAAACAAAATCTCTTAACAATGCATGCATTATTCAGGGTTCCTCCAGAAATGGAAAATCTGCAATTGTCAGGAAAATAAAAAACGCATGGGGTTGTCAAGGAATAATGATTTATTTAGAAAAAAATATATTCAACATATCAGTACTATACATTTGATGTTATTAAGTCTGTCATTAAAAGTCACGGAAAAGCCTTGAAATTTACATTATTCTACTTTGATTGATTCACTAGGCAGTTTTAGTACATTTCAATTTGTCCCAAATAAATTCCCCTTATTGTACCGATATTTAGCAGTTTCAATGCAGCATGTAATGTTGACTCTAAAGAGTCAAAGGACTTTTTTAAACGTCTTGAAACTCCATATTTTTATTGGCTTTAAAAAAATCATGGAAAGTCATTCAGTAGACACCATTGCTAGTTATTAGTAATTAACACCAAATTCAACACTTCAGTTACATTCATTCCGTCCTGCATCTACAGAGATTACAAATGCAGTGTCATATTTTTGCATTTTCAATAATCAAGTGTGGTCAGGAAAATGTATTCAAAAACTGCAAACGTCAGGGAAATTGAAAATTCTGTTTTTGTTGGACCCCAGGTTCGATAGTTCTTTTTAAAGAAGAAAGCCTAGCGAGAACATGCACAGAGTCTATCTAATCGCTGTAACCTTCAAGCGTGCATCAGGTCAAGATCTTGCATCTACAAAGTGTGTTTGCTTGGCGTAATTACTTGTGTGACTTTTCGTGCATGTATTGTTTCGTTGATTCCCAGGTCATCTAGGAATTTGTTCGTAGTTAGGATGAACTTGCCAACCTTTGGCTCTCGTCCTTTGTTCACGCTAGGATGACCCTTCCGCAGTGGTCTAGTAACCCGCTGACCAAAGCAGCGCTGACATTCGCACATCCATTTGCGTATTTTTGGACAAGTGAATGAACCGTGCGCTTCAGGTTGTTTTTCACATGGTAAATTAGCGGTGCAAAACCGGTTGCTTTGGGGAGGAGTGGCTCGCATTTAACCAGGTATATTGTTGTACCTGCGAAATGACCTACATGGCATTCAGGAAAGTCAGATGCCTTCTCTCCGCCAATAACATGCGCCTATTTTCCCCAGCTTGCCTCCTCCAGAGTTCTGGAGAATTTTTAAAAGAATACATCGTGATTGCGTCAAGCGTGTTGTCATTTTTTGCTGCTTGGCTAATACAGGATCTTGCTTTCAGCAATGGATATTTGTGAGCAGTGATGTTAATGCATCCCATTTTGCAAATTTTATGTATTTAGTGTGGGCCTCCTAGTACGTGCGTTTCGCTCTTCAGCGAATTTCTTGCGCTTGCCACTCGAAATTAGCGGCTCTGAGGATTCAGCAACATGAGTCAAAGCTCCGAAATGGCCAACTACGATGAGAAGACCGACAAGGTATGGACGAGATATTTTCTATCTTGTGTGTGGTACTAACACGTCTGAAGACATCAACGTGAGATGGTGTAGATTTTTGGCACTCATGTGGGACATGTTAAGCCCTGAAAAAGCACAGCAGTGACATTAGGAAAGACGTTCGATCTCAAACTTCATTTTTCACTAAAAATTGTGGCAAATTCACTGTTTAAGCAGCCTTTTGGTACTGGCGGTATGAATTTCAAATGTTAGTAAAAAGACAAATACGAGCCTTGTTTTTGAAGCCCTAAGCAACAGGATTTTAATTTATTAAAAATATTGTTGGATATAAGGGTGGCATTATAAGTGGATGAATTCCACCAATCGGATAGCTCTCGCTACTTTTATAAGAAATTCGAATCAGCTGAAGAAACTGCCCTGCCAAGTTTAAATTTCGAAAATATACTATATATTGTACAAAAATATACTTCTGATATACTGTAAATGTTGAATAGGGGATAATTTATTAGATTTTTTTATTTCATGCTTTTTTTTGTTCGACTTCGTAAAAAAATTTCTGTTTAATTGAGTTGTCAAATGAAACCTCTGTTCTTTAAAACCGATTTAAAAACATGATAGTTATGCTTACTTTCAGTTCATCCCAGGTTTCCGTTTGAATGCTTCTAAATTATCATCATTTCGAAAATAATATTTTGAACGTTCTGTCTGTATGCTAACTTGGCTAGTATTTTTCATTATTATTTTTGATCTGTATTTTTACGACGAAGCATTTGAAATTCAGAAAATGCTATTTGTGCCAGTTTCGGCACATTGTAAAGGCATGATGCAAAATACATCGCACTAAATGTTAATAATAATATTAATACAAAGACTAATACAAATATTGATACTAAAATATTTCGCACAATAAAAATCTGGCACCAAATTCTTTTTGGAATTTTTGCGTGTAAAATATAATTGCATGTTTAGCCACTAACCGCTGCTCATTTAGTCGGAATTTCCAAAAAATCATAATTTACTTTAAGGTCAGTGATGAAATTGAAGAATGATGCAGTTATTCACGAGCAGATATACTGAAATGTACTTGCAATCCTTTATGGTTCTGTGCCATTATTTTCGTCGCATTTTCCTGTTTTTGTGTGTGGATTATTTACCTTCAAATACACGTACCATGATGTGTGGGTTAAATTAGACTAAATAACGTTCCCTGCAGGTCTAATCAGTGCAGGTGGCATTTATTTTCTGCTCTAAAATTGCTCCAATTTTATTATTGGCTAGTTGATACACCTGGGCAAAAAATATTCAGTTCAATACGTATTTAATCAGGATGACTGATTTAGCATTATGCATGCATGTATACCAGCTTTTTTATTAGGAAGCATTTTATCTGTTGGCATCCTGTTGACATAACAATCCATGCTTCGATGAATGCCTGTTGTTTTTAGTCATCGAAAGAGAAATCGGATAAAACAATTAAACGTTAATATACTAATTGGACCTAATAGGAAAAACGTATAATAATCAATGCAATTAGAAGACGCTAAGTGATGAAATGAACCTTCCTTGCCAACAAAGGAAGTGTGTCACTTACTTTTCTACAGTATACACTTGAGAGCTAAAATGAAACATATTATGAACATTTTCGCAATTACTGAAGAAAAAGTACCATTTTGAATGGAAATAATTAGCCTTGTTATTTACAAAACAAAAAAGGAGGAAATTTGACAAGACGACAATTTCTCTGCTTTCATTCGGTAATTTTAGATAAATTACTATTTACTCTATATATAAATTCCTTAGCATTGTGATAAATGCCAACAAACACATTGGACTGATTCTGCTAATCGATGTACTAATGTGACTGCGAGTCAAAACAATTAGAAAAACGTTTTTAAAGCTGAAGTAATGTATAGCTTCAAAAATAATTTCACACAAAACGAATAGCCTTGACTTGGTTCTTAAAAATCATTATTGAAGCACTAAATACGTTATTGTGAATTTTATTGTCGTTTTTGTCTTCATAAAAATAGCAAATAAAGATGGACCAAAACCATATTTCGTATTCTATTCAAACACACGCAACGTTTAATAGTATCACAAGTTTATAGCTGTAAAGTTGAACAGCTCAACTCGATCGTCCATATTTACCTCACTTCCTTGTCAGAAACTCAAGTCGCAGTACTTTTTATAAAAAAAAAACATATCTTAGCATTTCCTGTTCACGCATACAAAAGTTATCTATGAGTTCAGTATATTGCTAAATATCATTGTTCCCCTGAAATAGATCACCGAATTGGTAATTCAGTGCACATGGATAAAGAAACCTGCTAATTTTCGTGACTGCGAGCAGTAAATCATACTAATTTGCCAATGAACAGTTCCAAAAAATCCCATATCATCCTAAACAAAAATAAAGAAAAGTGGATTTTCCCATGGCTTGAATTTTTATTTACTAAAAAGCATCTATGATATTTTAAATAAATTTTGGAATTATGGACATGTAAAGATTAATTTCGGCAGCCCAACTAAAGCTAGAACGCTTTTTATCATTTTTATTCGTGTTTCAGAAGCCGAAGAAGTTTCCCAAATCTGTTTTCTTTATTATTGGAAATGAGTTTTGCGAGCGGTTCTCCTATTATGGGATGCGAAGTAAGAACAGTTTAAATTCTCCAAACAAAACACAATTTTTTCGCATGTACTAATGGTTAATGGTTGTTTTAGCGGTTCTTTCCGTTTACCTTACATCCCAACTGCACATGGAGCAACATACCGCAACGGTGGTCTACCACACTTTTGTAATGCTGTGCTATTTTACCCCCGTTTTGGGTTCAATGCTTGCAGATGGATTTCTTGGAAAATTTAGGTGATTATTTGCCAGACTTTACTACTTTTCATAGGCACCATACACTTTACATTTAACCTCACCAAACCAACTGGACCGTCCATAAAGAAAGTTATATAATGTGCTCACGAAACGTCATTTTAGATTAAAATTTGATGTCATTAAATGACATCATGTGTTATGCAGCAAATAAATTGACATAAGTTGAATATTTGTGTTCAATAGAATGGTACTGAGCTAGGGTTGTCTAAAAGGACGATTATCGTCAATACTCTGGAACTGGCATGGATTCAGAAAGTCGATGTCTTTTGGAGGCGGCTTGTTGTTAGTTTAAATACTCCATTTTTGTTTAATGAAGCTAATAACGTTTACTTTTAGGACAATATTCTACGTCTCATTAATTTACGCTTTGGGGAACATAGTACTGGCTCTGGCAACAACTCCTCCTCTGAATTTTCCAATGCTGTAAGTATCGCACGTTTACAGAAAATTATCATACATTTTCGTGATTTTTAATTGCACCATTTTAGGCCAATGTCAATGGTGGGCCTTTTCTTAATAGGCCTTGGAACGGGCGGCATAAAGCCTTGCGTGGCTGCTTTCGGAGGGGATCAGTTCGATACCGATCAGGTAATTGCGTAATTATATTTGTATTTCATGAGTTGGCGACTATTAGTTGAAATTGTCGTGTGTAATTGGTGCTTTTCAAATGCATTCAGGTGAAGCACAGAGAGAGGTTTTTCTTCATATTTTATTTCTCAATCAATGCTGGCAGCCTCATTTCCACATTTCTCACCCCGCTGTTAAAAGGCAAGTCCGTCATTTTCAGTGATTTGCAATTCACTGATTCGCTGTGTCATAATATCCCAATATTTCCCTTTGTTACAATATTTCTGAAGAATGTGGCAATACAATATAACACAACCATGCTGTCCTTACAAAAGTGTAAACATTATTCCACATATTAAGTGTAAATATTCAGAAAAAATGCTTTTGACAGTGAACAGTATCTCAATGTTCACGTCGCTGTTGATAAATCCGCGTAATAAATGCTAGTTTATTAGATTCGATAATTAACAAAATCGATCGATTTTAACTAGGTGGTGTAAAATGCTTTGACATGGACACTTGCTATCCCCTGGCATTTGGGTTTCCAGCAGCCCTGTTGGTTATCGCTGTCAGTAAGTTGAATTAGGTTTTTCATGAGAGCCAGGACGAATCAGGCTTGATCCAAAAGGATTCTCCATGCAGAAAAATCACTCTTACAATTTTGCTTTAATTACTTTTTATAATTCCTAAATTTATTTTTTCCAGTGTAGAATTGGTTGTCCACTAGGTTCTACGTTATTTTTTGATTTAAAAATGCTCTGTTTATTGATACAAATATCTTTAAAAAACGTAAAAAGCCGTTATGCAAACGTCTTCGAATGTCGCATTGCAGGGAAACAAAAGTCTGCTTCTGGAAGTCAGAAATGTATTTTTTCAAATTTATTCGATTGTTTTATGCATACAATATGGGCATTTTCAAATTATAAAGAATAACGCAGACTAGTGGACGGCCAATTTTACACAGCGAAAATATATATGTAAATTAAGAAAATATAAAAAAGTATTGTGTATGGTGGGCATCCTTTTGGCTCAGCCTTAAATTAAAAACCGAAGTATTTTATACCGTTTTATAGCAAGCACACATTATTTTGTTATTTTTCCAATTTCAGTAATATTTGTGGCTGGCAAGCCAAAGTACAAAATGCTACCAGCGAACGGCAATATTGTTGCCAAAGTTTCAAAATGCATCGCTGTAAGTCTGTAGCGTTTAGTTCTTGCTAAGTCTAAGATTGCAATTTATATGTACTCGTACTCAACGTGCAATAATTTCATTTTCAGCATGCTATCAGCAGGCGTTTTCAATCGAGCGTAGAGAAGAAGAACCACTGGCTCGACTATGCAGATGATGAATTTGAGCCGAAATTTATCAGCGAGGTTCGGGCGGCCTTGCGTGTCATGTACCTCTACTTGCCACTGCCTATCTTCTGGGCCCTCTTCGAACTGCAAGGTTCTCTTTGGACGTTTCAAGCCCAGGAATTGAACGGGAAATTGGTAGGGAAAACGCACTGAAAGCCCACATGTTCTCTATTGTCCTTGGCAATTGGCAGGCATGCGAAACTGGTCAGATGATGGCCTTTCTTGCTTGAAAGAGCTCCATTTCCAAGGACATGCATTGTCTGTTCTGAATTTTTTGCTTTTTGAATTCTAGACGGAGTCATACTCCATCATACCTGAGCAGATGCAAGTGGTTAACCCGCTCCTGTGCCTGATGATGATTCCTTTGTTTGAGTCTGGGATTTATCCGTTGTTGGCAAAGTGTAACCTTTTCACGAAGTGAGTGGGTCGGAGACTAAATTCTGTTAGGGTTATTGTATTTGCGAAAGTATTTGCAAAGTAATTAGGTTGAGCAGGAGGATAATATGCAAAGGCAGTTGGCATCAATAAGTAACAATGAACCTGTTGTAGTGTCATTGCTACTGGTGACAACGATGCTCTTGTGTTTTAATAATTGCATAATTACACGATTACAAGGTCTTAAATGACGTTAAATGGCACGTCACCTAATTATTCTAGAAAAGACATTGTCAACGCAATCACATTTTCGCTTCAAATACTTCTACTTTTTCCCGTGTAGATTTGGTGGCCCACCAGGGTCTGAATTATTTTGCAATATTTGAAAATTTCCCGTTTAATTATAAAAAAAACTTGAACAAACTTCAAAATCCATCTGAAAATGGGTTTTTGTCTCAATAAAATCTCCGAAGACGGGCATCTAAGATTGCAGAACGTTTCTTTCAAGTTTATTGAATTTGTGTATAAATAAACGGGACAGTTGCAAATTATAAAAAAGCAGACTCTAATGGACAATCAAGTCTACACGTTAACCAAATAAATTGACAATTAAAATAAATATTTGAAGCAGATTATGCTTGCATGTCCCAGTATTTTGATTTCGTTTTTAATTCAAAGAATCTTCTTTGCAATTTAGGCCTTTACCAAGAATGTTTGTTGGAGGAATGTTCGCCGCCCTTGCATTTTTGGTTGCTGGCTTTTTGCAGCTAAGGATAGAAGTAGGTGTAGTGATAAAAGTAGTGACTTAAAATGACTATTAGCAAGTTTAACAAGTTCCTGTTTTGTATTTTAAAGAAATCATGATCGGTTTCTTGTTTGTGATGCTTTCAGGGCGGGTATCCTTCCAATCCAACCGACGGTCATTTTGACATTGTCTTCATCAATAATGGGCCGTGTAATCTAAAATTGGAATCAATCAATAGTACAGTGTTTTCGCTCAACGTTACGCTGGACCAGACAATGGTAAGTTCATTTGTCTCAAATTCTCGATTTCTGTGGTTTATGTTAGTGACTGTATAATTTATAATTGCTTTTAGTTTACGTCGAGTTACACGAACGTTCCAATTGGGAATATTGTAACACTGGATGTTGACGTCACACCTTCAATGGGTCAATGTAATAATGTTAACAAAACTGCGTTTCAAATCAGTGTAGCAAGTGGAAAGGCCATCACTGCCATTTTCACTGTTCATGATGGGAAACTTCAAATTCATCAGGTGAGTTGTTCGTTTATCTTCTGGTTTTTAAATCATTGATACGCAACAGCCTGCGTTCACTAACAAGCTAGTATTTTTGATCAATTTTTAGGCAAGAGAATTACGACAGAAGCCTAAAGAAGGGGATGTAGCGTTTAGGTATATTGCTGTTTGAACGTTTTAAGACTGATTTGGCGATTGTTGACGTTACGTTGACACCCTTTCAGATTGATTTATAATCTGGCTGTGCCAGGACTAAAAATAATGTTCAAGAAAGGCGACAGTGACACGAGCTGCGTTTTTAACATTGATAATTTGGATGGCGTTGGACTGGTTCCAGAATATTGCTCAACGTCACCTGGAATGTATGTTAGTTTCCTTAATCTTGTTTGTTTATTTGTGCTTTATTATATTAGAAAATATGTAGTGCAATCGTCCATTATATTAATATTGAAAAGTATGCAATTTTTACCAAGTTTAACGCACTGATTTTTACTATGCTTTCATTTGATTACGTTATTTGGCGTAAAGTTTTTGGACAAAATATTTCGTATAATTTAAATCAAACTAGAATTGGAAAACGACCTTTGTAATTAAATTACCATTTCTCCGTTCAATCAAGACCATACGCCACTCATAAGAGGTGTTTTCATCGTTTTAATAACAAAGCATTATTTTCAAAATCTTACGATTAAAGTAAATTATACCATCATTTATTCAAAGATAAAATCACACCATCATTTATTCAAATCCCTGCATTTTTATGTTAGTGTTCAAACGCTTTCCTGACATGACAAATTACCGTTTCAAATCGTTTGATTACTCATTTTTTTCAGACATACAATTAGCATTTAATAAAACAAATGCAATTTTATTTGTCTTATTAATATTTATACGACAATTAAATGCCCAGTTTAGAGAAAAATCTGATTTTCAGCGTAGCATTCGATTCGACAATTGGCGACCAAATAATTTCTCTATTTCATTCTTTGCACAAACATGTATGTGCATGTTATATTTTATGAAACCAATACAGATGTTAGCTGTCGAAAGAACTAATAATTATTATTTTAAGATCACTACATATCTGATTTCAGATATTATTTGCATTTGCCAAATGGAACGGATGGCAAGTTAGTGCGGACGGGCCGAACGATCAATCCAAGAAACGGTGGTCAATACGCCATTAACTTATACACCAATGGGACAGTGGATGATCAGGCAAGTTGAAGATCATTATCAACATGTTAGACATACTTTAATAAATCGCCTTCATGTTTAACAAGTGTGTGATTATGTGCAGATTTTCCTGAATAGCCATCTTGAGGTGCCAGAAAATGACATCAACATGCTCAATCAGATACCTCAGTACATGATCATAACGTTTGGAGAAATTATGTTCTCCATTACGGGGCTTGAATTTTCATATTCGCAGGTATGTCTTTAACAATTTTTTGCAAAGATGCTATGCCTATGGTAGATACTGTAACATTTGTTGTCATACAGGTTTATAAAAACATTTGCATCTTTCATAGAAAGCGAACGTTAGACCCCATTTTTGTTAGATGGAGTAACTTTTTGAATGAAATATTTTGTGTAAGTTTTCAAAAATGTTTTATTGGAACAGTTTAATGTAAGTTTGCACTAGGTAACGTTTAAATCACCTTCCTGACATTTTTCAATAGAAACCTTTACTGAAATTATCCAATTCACTAAAGAAATACCTTTTAGCTGCATTTATGTTTAAACGATGTTTGAAATGGTTTCTTTCAACAACAAAACTCCTTTACCTGAATGTATATATGTTTTAAAAATAGCTTTCTCGTTGATTTCGTTGATCAGTAGTTCTTTCACTTAACTTTTTATTTTGTGAATATTCAGTCGAACCTGGATAAACGGTATCTCACGAGACCGTCTCAAAATTTCCACTTATAGAGGTTTCCCCAATTACCCAAGCTCCAATTTAAAGAAGTCTCTGGGGGTTGGGGGACTTAAACAAAGTCCCAATTATAGAAGTATTTTTCTGCCATTCATGTACAGCGTAATGCATGTGCACTGTATGTTTGAAGAAACATTTATTAATTTGCTAAAACATACATTTATTGTTACTTTTAATTAGAAAACAAACATTTTATTGAAAAAAATCAGTAACTTTTAATTGTTAAGCTTTACTTTTATTTTCAATATTTGTTCTAACGTATTATGATAATTAAATCACAAATTTGAACAAATGTTTCTTCTCTAGTCTCGATTAACCTTATTACCGCCCCTTATTACTAGTAAATTGCAGACCTTAATGCAGTGTACATGTATTTAAAGTTTAATCCCATTTGCAGAAGTAAACTAGCATATTGGTTTTCTATAAAGATTAAATTATCCCATTTAAAGAGGTAAAAAAATCCCAATTATGGAGGTTTCATTTTTGACGAAAAATTATCGGACCAAGATATTCGTCTCAGTTATAGCAATTTCCCTTTTATCCAGGTTCGACTGTAATTCGTAAAAATGTAACCTTGCTACAGTACTCTACTTTCCCTGTTTTAGGCCCCTGCAAGTATGAAGTCAGTTTTGCAAGCTGCTTGGCTACTGACGACAGCATTTGGAAACGTTATCATCATAATTATTTCTGAAGCCAGGTTTTTCGACACATACGTGAGTAACTACTAAAACTGAAAAGTATCAAGTATTTCGAGACCATAAACAAAAATCTGACACAAAGTACGAATTTTTCTCAATCTATTTCCAGTCTTCTGAATACTTCTTATACACCGGATTGATGGTGCTGGTCATGCTTATTTTTGCCTACATGTGCATGGGCTACGTGTACGTAAAAATTGATAACGATGGCAACATTTTGTATCCAGAAGACCAAGAGCTTAAGGAACAGAAAAACTCAGTGAGGAACGGCCAAGTAAATGGCGGGTTTACCGTCGAAACCGAAAATGCAGATATATAATTATGTCTTGGTTCATGTTTTTTTTACGAACTGTTGGATGTGTTCAAATATCAAGGTTCAAATCGAATACGAGATCGCGTGCTTAAGATTCATTGCAGGATAGAAATAAATTATTTTTACAGAATCAGCATAGATGTGACCAACTGTCGCCAAATGTGAATACCCTTTCATTTTGTCGAATTTTTTAAATAGCAAAAAGCTTGTTCAATTAAGCCAGCAGATGATAATCTATATGCTACCTAAACTATCATAATCAATTTCAATCAATAACGACATACATGTAAGTTTGCGACATTACATTCAAATCGTTTTTTTTATTTTTTATTTTTTTGCTTTTTCCACCAAAAAAAAATCGAAAATAGTATAAACAGCTTAATAAATTAGGCAGTGGAATAAGAACTGAACCGTACCGATCCTAAACGATTCCGTCAAATAATGGATCGTCCCAACGATCCGTTCGCCGAACGGGATCGAAACGTGAGCACGAAATGCAATACAAAATGAAGGGTGTTCAGACCGCATTTACGGGATGTGCAGTGCATTATGGGAAACTGCGCTGTTATACAGGGTGCCACTTGGAAGATTTCCGCTCCACCAAGAATAGGGGCTTGTATGCTGCATATATAGAGTGGGAAATGTTCAGTGGTAACACTGCCGTTACGTCATCGGATCCCGTTCGGCCACCCAAACGTGTTGCCAGAACACGGGATGACATCCCGAGTTGTGATCGCGTTCGGTTTCAACGGTTTGTCCTGACACTGTCTAGACCGCAAAATCCTAACCCGTTTCGGCAGCCAAACACGTTCAGAAATTTCGGTCTGAACGGGGTATTAGGTTTCTTCGCTGGTTTTGCAGTGGTTTCTAACCGTGGAAATTCCGAGGAAACACACAGTTGCTGGCGAAGAATTCATCGAAATAAACCATATATTCCTGCTGATGATTATACTGCAATCTAGTTTGACGCAAATTTCTCCTTTATCCCTCTCATTTTCTACATTTTTCCGATTTCATTTTCCGAATGTGATTACTGCCTTTTCCCGTGTCAATATCTCTACTTTACTGATCTCATTTTCTTCATTTCCCAAAGTCATTCTCTTTTTTTTCTCCTGTCATTTTTTTCAATTTTTCAAACTGTGACGGTTTTGGCGCCCTTGCATAATTCCCGCTAGGGGAAACCGCATTCCTAAGGCCATTTCTGACATTCCAGGAATGGTAATCGCTCCCAGCCGCATGCTAATTATGTAAGTTGCCCGCTTATGGCTGTACTGCTGCTGACGTCACCTAACGTAATTAAGTTGTTTATCGCGCGGGAAGTAATGTGTGTACCAATTAGCAAATACAGTAAAACGTTAATCGCTAGAAACTGATGGTCATCTTTTCTATGTCGAGTATTCCCTTTGACATGGTGGTATTGCATATGATCCATTTCAACCTGACAACAGAAGAAATGTCGCGTTCTGATCCCGATTCGGGAGGACTTAACTTTCCACGAACACGCGCAGCTGCCATGGCCGAGTCATCTCGCGAAAAGACTAGTGCCGTGTGGGCATTTGTCGTTTTAATTATAATATATTGTCATTTTCGTCGTATTTTCCATTTTCTAGTGTCAATTTTTTCAGTTTATTCAATTTTCCAGTGTCATTTAAATCGTTTTTTCCGTTTTGTATTGACATATTCGTCGATTTCTCCATAATCTAGTCATTTTCGCTGTTTTTTTCCGTTTTCTAGTCATTTTCTCCATTTTTTGTTGTCTTTTCCTCCATTTTCTAATGTCGTTTTTTCGACTTTCTAGTGTCATCTTTGTTCGTTTTATTCAATATTTAGTGTCATTTTTGCCATTTTTCCATATTCCAGTTTCATGGTGTCATTTTTTGTCGTTTGTGCCATTTTCTGGTGTTATTTTTTCCGTTTTGGCCGTTTCCTGGCGTCATTATTTCGCTATTTCTTGCGTAATTTTTGCCGTTTTCAGGCGTCATTGCCGTTTCTGCCGTTTTCTAGCATCATTTTTGCCGTTTCCGCTACTTCCTGGCATCATTTTTGCCTTTTCCGCTACTTCCTGGCATCATTTTTGTCTTTTCCGCTACTTCCTGGCATCATTTTTGCGTTTTTTGGAATCATTTTTCTAGTTTCTGTCGTTTCCTGGCGTCATTTTTGCCATTTCTGCCTTTTACTGGCATCATTTTTGCCGTTTCTGCCTTGTACTGGCGTCATTTTTGCCGTTTCCGCTACTTCCTGGCATCATTTTTGCCGTTTCTGCCATTTCCTATCGTCAATTCTTCCATTTCTGGTATATTTGTTGCCATTTCATGGCGTCATTTTGACGTTTCTTTCATTTACTGGCGTCATTTTGGCCATTTCTTCCATTTTCTGACATTTTTGCCGTTTCTTTGCATCATTTTTGCTCTATGCTGTTTCCTGGCATCATTTATGCCTTTTTCTTGCGTCATTCTTGCTGTTTCTGCCGTTTTCTTGCGCCATTTTTGCTGTTTCTGGCATTTTCTAGTGCCATTTTTGCTGTTACCTGGCATCGTTTCTGCCATATCCTATGGCCATTTTTTCCGTTTCTGCCATTTAAAGGCGTCATTTTTGCCGTTTCTGCCATTACTGGCATCATTTTTGCCGTTTCTGCCTTGTACTGGCGTCATTTTTGCCGTTTCCTTGCGTCATTGTTGTTGTTTCTGCCGTTTTCTGGTGTGATTTTTGCCGTTTCCTAGCTTCGTTTTTGCCGCTTCCTGGTGTCATTTTTGCCATTTTTGTAGTTTCCTGGAGCCATAATGCTGTTTCTGGCGTGTTTGTATCCGTTTCTGCTATTTCATAGCGTCATTTTTGCCGTTTCTGTTGTTTCCTTATGCATTATTTTTCTTTCTGCCATTTCCTAGCATGAATATTGCCGTTTATCCTGTTTCCTGGAATGATTGTTGTTGTTATTGGCATCGTTTTTCCCTTTTCTGTCATTTCTTAGCGTCATTTTTGCCATTTCGGTCGATACCTGGTGTCATTTTACCATTTCTGGCATATTTATTGCCTTTACTTGCGACATTTTTGCAGTTTGTGGTTTCTTGATGTCATTTTTGCCCTTTTCCTGGCGTTATTTTTGCCATTGCGGCCATTTCCTGGCGTCGTTTTGACTGTTTCAGCCGTATCCTGGCATCATTTTCTAAAAAAATCGAAAACCCACTAATGGTTTCATGGTTTACGATTTTTTCCCCAAACAAACAAAAAACGCATCAATGATCGTTTATTGTCCTTTACAAAAACAATAAAGCATGAACTATTATTCATGTTTTTTCCCTCGCATTTTGAAGGTCAAAAACAATAAACAATTATTCATGGTTTTTGTCCGCTTTCTAAGGCCAAAAGCCATAAACTAATATTCATGTTTATTTTGTTTTTTTGGCTAAAAACATGAACCATTATTCATTGTTTTACCGCGTTTTTTGGCCAAAAATTATGAACTATTTATTTTTTTTCTCGTTTTTTAAAGCCAAAAACAATGAAATTTTATTCATGTTTTTATTTGCTTTGTTTAGGCCAGAAACAATGAATTATTATTTGTTTTTTTCCACTTTTTTATGGCCAAAAACCATGAGCTATTATTCATTTTTTCCACTTTTTTGGCTAAAACTATGAACTATTATTCATGTTTTTTCCACTTTTTAAGCCAAAAACAATTAACTATTATTCATGGGTTTTTATCCGCTTTTTAAGGTGAGAAACCATGAACCATGAAAATTCATGGTTTGTTTTCACGTTTTTTTGACGCTTTTTTCACTTTTTTTTGACGCTTTTTTTCGTCAAAAACCTATGAACTATTTATTATTCATGGTTTTTTTCACGTTTTTTTGGCCTTTTTTTTGACGCTTTTTTTCGTCAAAAACCCATGAACTATTATTCAAGGTTTTTTTCACGTATTTTTGGCCTTTTTTCGTCAAAAACCCATGAACTATTTATTATTCATGGGTTTTTTTCACGTTTTTTTTGGCCTTTTTTAGACGCTTTTTTTCGTCAAATACCCATTAACTATTAATCATGGTTTTTTTCACGTTTTTTTGGCCTTTTTTGACGGTTTTATTGACGCTTTTTTCACGTTTTTTTGACCATTTTTTAACGCTTTTTTCACGTTTTTTTTGGCCTTTTTTTGACGGCTTTTTTGAGCGGATAGGCGATAAACGCCTTCCCTGGAGCGCACGAGCGATATGCGCTTGGCGAGGGACGACCAGAAAGGATTGTCTGACCAGGAAACGCAGAAAGGGATTAAAACATGTAAGCAACAGCCCAAGCCTAACTCCTACATATTAAGTAGGCCTATCTATTTTAAAATTTACCAACAAATTATGTTAAAAAAATTAATTAAGCATGAACAAAAAGAAGTCAAAAGAACCACAACAGGCATTATCCAAATGTCTGCACGTTCGCCTGACGTTTCTCTCCTAGCTTTTCAGGATCTGGTGTTGAGTAGGCTATGGATATAGACTTGAATAGTTTATGGCTCAATCTGCTTACCTTGCAAAATATACAATAGGAAAATGGCGAAAATGACACCAGAAAAATGAGAAATAGACTCTAGGAAAATAGAAAAATGGCATTAAGAAAATGAATTAAATGACACCAGGAAATAGCTAAAATGATCCTCGGATCACAGTAACGATCCTGGAGTGGGGGTGCCCCACTTCAGGCATCAGCTTTGTAACTTTTAGGGGGGCCTGATTTTTTTCAACGAGTTCGAATCCGACCAGTGACAATTTTTTTTTTAGATTAACCGAACAAAACGTTTAGTATAAGAAAGTGCCCAAATTAGCACTGAAAACCAAACATGTCAATGACAGATAATTCGATACATTAGGTTCAGATTGGTGACATTTTAAGGGGGTTTCTCATATTGCACCAGCACAGATCACGCTCCTGTGGTTTAACCAAAACCTAAAAATTTATTTTAACAACAAGCGAGGCCTCTTCATCAAATCAAAAGATAAATAAAATACAGGCATCCCAGACATCCTATAAATCCTATATTTCCTATTTTTTTTGTTTAATTTTCCCATATTTTAGCAAAATATTCTATATTTTAATCATTTTATGAAGTGATCACATACGTTTTATTATATTTTCACAATTTGTAGGTATCATTTCTTCGTTCCTTTTAATTCGTAATATTTCCGAGCAAATTTTGTGTCAGGAATTTGACCCAAAATTTTGGGTATGATAAGCACGGTTTTAAAAAACCACGCATATATTCCTCAGTACTCTTTTTTTTAGCGAATTATATGACAAAATCCATAATTTTTAATTAATTTTTTCGAAATTGTTCACCTAATGCGTTCCTGTAGTTAATGGTATCCAAATTTGTACAGAAGTTAAAATTCCAAATTTTATCAGTAAGAGAATAATTTAACCTCTTATTTGTTGGTTGAAAAAAAAGTTTTTTTTTCTTTGAATACGATATATACGAATACACCATAATTGCGTTTCATAAATAACGGCGAATTTCGACCATTAAAAGTGCGATTAGAAACCTCGCACTAGATATGAAGCACACAATTCGAAATGACAAAATCGGTAAAATGGCTTTAATTTGCACAAAATTTAACATTTTTTCGAAAAATTTGTACCAGTTATTCGGAAAAATATAGCCGATACGTCGAATTGCGTGTGACGTTTTATTAAAATATTTTTTTTTACTTTTGAAGTTGAAATAGCAGTTTTCGAAGGCGGATTTCTCGTTCAGCTCAGGAGGGCAACTGCTGAGAAGGGTGTTTAGCAGACCTGGTGCACACCTGGAGCGGTAAGAACCCCTTCGGTTGATGGGATGGTTGGGGTTCCCCATTGCGGGGGGCATCGACGGCCCCCCGTACCTGAGCGTGTGGTCCACGGATCATATTAACGAGCCTGAAGTGGGGTGCCCCACTTCAGGCATCAGCTTTGTAACTTTTAGGGGGGAATCTGATTTTTTTCAACGAGTTCGAATCCGACCAGTGATAATTTTTTTTTGTGATTAACCGAACCAAACGTTTAGTATGAGAAAGTGCCCAAATTAGCACATAAGAACCAAACATGTCAATGACAGATAATTCGATACATTAGGCTCAGATTAGTGACATTTTAAAAGGGGTTCCTCTTATTGCACCAGCACAGATCACGCTCCTGTGGTTTAACCATAACTTAAAAACATTTTATCTCATTTAATTTCTGCTTTACTTATAGTTGATCTGGACCTCGTTTTAGATCACGCATTTCTGACGTTTTTAAAACTCTAAAAATGCAGTCTGGCAATGTTATTGTTGTCGTTTTCAAGCTATTCGAGGGTTTTGTGGGCTTGTGAAGGTGTCAAATCTGAACGTAACGTCATAGGGCTATTGGTATTTAATGGAAGATCGATCAGGTGATGGACGATGGCCAGCGACGCCTTGCGGCCAATGTCCAGCTAGGTGACGTCGATTTTTCAATTGACGAGGACAGGACATGGGGTAAGTTCGCTCTCTTTGTTATTTTTTTCTCTCGTTTGTTTTAATTTCCCTGTGAACTGTATAATGCCTAATCCTGTAGTATAAGTAATAAAACAGAACTTAACCGGACACCCGATCTGCTGACCATTATTCTGTAATTATTTTGCTCTAGCCGGCGCAGCTTAGCCACATTCTACGTTTAAATATTTTTGGCTAAAATTTTGTAAAACTCCCAAAACGTAAAATCGCTGTAACGCCCAACTACGTGGAATGTTGGTTATGCTAAAATCATTTTCTTTTTCCGACCTAATTTAAGTTTTAAAAAAATTTATAACGTAAACCTAATAAAAAATTAGGTTTACGTTATAAATTTTTAAATGTAAGTTTTTAAAGTATTTTAAGTTTGAACTTGGAAAAAAAAAATTAAAAAAATTCGATGTTTTATATGAAAACGTTGTACGCGATTATTGAAGATATTTGTAAAATGTTTAAAATACCACAAGGTCAAGGTTTGCCTGACCAAATTAGAAAAGATCAGATAAATAAAAGCCGGCGTGTGCTTCGTAAGTCAACAGTTTTCAATATTTTATATCGAGACATAATACTGATTAATACTCATTTTCATTTGTGCAGTGAAATCGTTTGTATTGAATACTTGAATCTCCTTGAACGTAAGCTTAGAATTTTTACAACAATTGTTTATAAATGTAACATTTGCAATTTGATAAGTTCCTGAACTTAAGCTAATGCATTCCTTTAATTTATCATCGATAGAAGATGATGTCATTATCCACAGTTGTCATTATTGTTCATCGGCAAACAACCTCTGAATGTAATAATTTCTGCAGTTTGTGTGAATTTTACAAGAGATCCTCTTCACTCTTATCTTCGTTTTAACGGGTCAAGTTAATAAAAGCGAAGCAATGTTTTAACGCCAGATTTAAAATGGCGTCATTGTGACCATTGCACTCAAATACATTCAACACTCAATACACTCAAATACATTCCCGGAATTCATTTGTAGTCAATTTAATTCAATTTATGATTGAGTCCAACTGAAATGCAACACTTATCATAAATAATCTTCATTCTACTTCATAAATATTCCAGCTAATATTTGTCCGGATTGTTACTTGTACACGTGTATAGTAGCTGGAATGTTTTATTATTACCTTACGGATACACTGATGATACGGACGATCTTTGGGCTACAATCCTAACATTCTTCCAAGTTATTCGCACAATTTTTCGCTGACTGTTTAAATATTGAAATAATATCCAAGGGTGTAGGACCAACATGGGACCAATTACTGACAGAATTGTCACTAGGATTATTGCATATAATTGCATAATTTGCATATAAATGTAGACGAAAATCCATGATTAATTAATTAAATTTTCGGAAAAATGTTCGTCCATGCTCTAAAAATGATGTACACTGTACAGTTTCAAACTGAAACTAAAATTAACCGATTAAACCATACTTTATGGAGCATTTTGACAAAGTTTGAAAACTTTTCAGTCAAGTTTTAAAGTTAATTGCTGGAGATGTACGGAAAAACAACAACAACCAACGTTTGAATTGTGTTTACGAATATTAATTTTACTAATAAAAATGCAATTCCCCGGAAATTACTAGCGATGCATTAAATAAAATGGACGTTTGTCGTTAATAAATATCCCCTTTACGTCATTGTAACGTTTGTTTTTCGCTACTGAATTTATTTCCAAAAAGTCAGGGAAATTTACCCGGTTGGTCAGGGATTGTCAGGGAAGTAAATTTGTAAATTTTAGCACTAATCCTGCATTTGCTTTTCTGTACAAATAATTTCCTAATTTCCTTTGAATTAAAGGCTCTGTGGCAACTCACGGCTTCTTGAGGCCTTCAGGCAAACGAGGTCGTCCCACCAAAGTCTATTTGGGAACGTGGAAGGACGAGGACTTGACCAGGGCCATCCTGCGCGTCGTCTACAAGGACTTCGTACCGGAAGCCATCGAATCTCT
>JAQIXS010001269.1:0-31783 GCA_034700785.1 Rossiulus vilnensis | reverse complement strand
TGGAGACGAGGAAGCGTCCAGCCTAAAATGCCACAATCAAAAGGGGATTTCCCTTTCAGCCCGGATCTGCTTCAAGGAGAGACACGCACTAAACGCGAGAAATTAGGCGAAAACAATTCGAGGAATTTCATGTTGACAAAAAAACAACGGGTGCCTACAGGATTTGCTAATGCGATGTCATTTTGTGACGTGTTTGCAAACAGGTCGTTAACTGTTTAACGAATTCGATGACGTCCATTCCGGTATTCGCCGATATGACAACACTTCGGACGTCCTTTTTCACTGATTTGAATAAACTTTTGCGTGCATTATATTATACAGTACCTAGAACAATAAGCTGATGAAATTTCTACGTAAAATTACAATGTCAGAATGCATGAAAGGGTTAACGATGCCGTTTTAACTCGAATTAAGGAAATGTACATAAGGCAGGTTTTGTTGAAATATTTAGGTTTTCGCCGTTTAGAACTGCACAATTAAGTGCATTTCTCTTTTTAGATTTAATTGGTTTTAAACGGTTGCTAGCATAATTTCAACTTATGTACATGTATGCTGAAACAATCCTCTTCCATGATGCCCAAAAGAATGTAAAAGAAAATCTTTTCCTTAATATCGATTTACGTGCAAGTGCAATTTTGTTCAGTTTTATTTCGTTAAACAGTTGCGAGCTAGAGAACCAGCAAACATTTGTAAAGCGGATACATACATTTACTGCACATAATTTGCTTTTTTACTTAAAATGAATTAAATCAATGCTGAAGATAATTGACCAAAACAGATGTAATGACCCTTCATGGACTTTATTGTTATCTTGCCCACGACGTAATTTCGGGAATTACAGCACCCATTTCTGCAAAATCGATAGTTTTATTTCGAAAAAAGCTACAAAATCTGCTTCAGAGTTTCTTGGCTTTTCCGTGATGTCATCCAAGTGGTAGCCCCATAGGCAACACAGAAAACCGTGTTTGTCAACTGGCCGGCCACCCTGTACTCGGGGGACCGAAGCCCCTAGAAGCCGGTTACCTCCCCTAATTGCCAGTTAAAACTAATTAATGGGGGAATGCGAAGGAATGCGAAATGAACGACCGTTTGCCGCTTTTATTTCTCCGCGCAACGGACCTTCATTAACACGGACCTTGATGCGGCTGTTTATTTTTTATATATTTTGAATAATAAGTAGCGCATGCCGTTAATTGGCCGCATTGGTCTCGGTGACGTCATCGGTAAGGGGGCCTTAACGCCACCGTTCGGAGCGCCGTGGCAATTTATGTACTGCGCATAGATATGGCGCAGTAAAACAAAGGAGACAATGCAATTCAAATATAAGCAAGTTGAAAGGTGAAGTTTAGTGGCAGTCCATCAAAGTTGACTTTTTGATCCCGTAGCGCAGGCGTCATTTTCACTAGGACCTGGGAAGGACCATAAACCGATGGCATAACCTCCCTTACACATGCCGTTCTAATTCCACATCAAATATACATCATTAACACGTGGATGATTTCTGAGGAGAAAACCTTGCCGCTCGACCTTATCATTAACAGATCATTAAAAAGTGGTTATTTTTTGTATAAAACAACGTCATTTTGGCTAAGAAAAGAGCCAAATATTGACGTCATCCCCTTACACATGCCGCCCTATTCCCATATCAAAATGAAGTCACATTTCGCCGTGACACAGACATCAATGCAATGTAAATGACGTCTATTTTAGAACATTAACTCAAGGGTAATCCATGAAGTAGTTCGCTCAAACGAACAAAAATATGACCGGGACTAAAAAGTGAGCGTTATTATTTCACGGTCGAGCGCCGCCTGGCGACATTCAGTGGCGTTTAATCAAAAAGCGAGGTCGGAATTTAGTTAATATATTTTCATTATCTTTATTGTTGCCCACGAATGAATTCGGCTGGCAGTTCATTAGGCGCCGTGCACGTCGTCATACACGCCCATTACGTTTTTAATCATAATTTAGCCGAATTATTATCGCTGCATTAGGACTCTCTCATCGCTAAACGAAACCAAATTTAGTGCAATTATTGCAACGAGAACGCCGCATGCCTTTCAATCGACTAAAGCTTGCTTTAACGGCCCTTTAAGTCAACCAAATTTTGGAGAAGTCAGCTTCCAAATCGCGGGAAATGGGTAATGCTACAAACTGCAAAATCAATGACTTTTCCAAACACCATTATGGACATTTGGCTCGCAACTAATTCATTTATCGGTTTAATTCAAACGCGATTTGCATTTTTTAAAATTAACTGATAAACGCATAGTAGAAAATGGAGAACACAATTTTTTTCAAGCGGATTTTTCGTAAATAAAAAAACAGCTGGTTTAATGATGACAGAATTTTGGCGAAATGAAAATCCAATTCAGTAGAATGACTTTTTCAGAACTTTCATACATTGCCGAAACTTCAATTGGTGTTGTGCTCAACGTATACTTGGTATGGTGTCTTATCAAGAATGTTCCAATAAACATGTTTTACTTGTTATGTTCAATGCAACATATTCCAATTGGTGTCATGACGAATATAGCATGTTCCACTTCTTATGTGCAATGTAGCATGTTCCAGTCGGAGTGATGCCCAACTGGTGTTCCAATTGAAAAGCTAATGGCATGTGCAGGTTGGTGTTATGTTCAATGTAGCATGGCCAAATTGGCGCTGAACAGGAGCAATAGGAATGAACGCATGAAATTTAATCAAAACTCACCTAATTTTTGATTGAAGATTTTATCGAAATTCACTTCGCCCATTTTTTCCAGATGTCTGTGCATCACGCATCGAACGCTGCAAATAAAATTGAAGAAAAAAAAACACAGAATAAACAAAACGTTCCTATTCCATGTACACAAAACGACCAACTTATTTTAAGAGCGATTTCGCTTTGCATGTAAACGCAGTGATTTATTTAACCTTTTTCACCCGGAGCCAACGATCAAAGAAACGAATGCCCTAAAAATGACGTCATGTTTAATTAAATCTGACGTCATTGTGGAAAATGTGTGCGGCGCTTTCACGGAGGGCCCTCGAAATATATTTATAGCAACAACAGCGGCGATAATAACAATAAGCAGAGAAAAAAAAGACGGATAAAAAATAAAAAAAGGCGACGAGAAACGGGTAACATATGGCTGCACTCTCAAAAAGCCATTTATTTCATTTTTTTCCCCCTCCTTGTTCTTCTCACAAAACGCCTTGAACGTAATTTCATTTCAAGCTGGCTTGAACAGGGTTTGCGTCCTTCCAGCCCTTTAGTACTAGATCTAATCCTTGATGAGAGATTCCAAGGTCATGAGGATGAAGTGCCTATCGGATCCCAGGTTAAGCGCCCGTGATTAGCATTGGAAGTTTTACGCTTGATTAATCATCCCGAAAATTCAATTAACATTAACGGATTAGTCCAACGTTAATCGTGAATCGATTATTTTGCTAAAATTAATTCCACTAATCGTACAGTTTTAATATAACGCATTTATTCCAACAAAAACGGTGCTACGAAAATCACTGCATTTCTTACATGAAACCGTGCATTTAAGAAAAAATGAAAAATGCATGTTTTTATGCAAACACGTGTTCGCATAAACACATGTAGATAGGATTTAGAAACGTTAGCTACAAAGCGAAATACTGAATAATGAGTCAAGTCATTCCATACAACTCCAGATAAAGGACTTATGATCTGTTCCAAAAAAATCTCTTTCTTTGTCACATTTTGTGTACCCGTGTTATTTTTGTTGAACACCATTCCATGAGCTCAAGAAATGTGTAGGGATAATTTTTTAAAAATTGGCCCTATGTTAGCTGTGAAAGTTGAAACATAAAATCAGGGGATTACCCTGTTGATTTCCCTGGAGAAAAGGGTTGGGAGCCGTAATAGCGGAAAATAGGCAGTCGTAAAAAAGAGCCATAAACCAACAAACACGTTATGGGGAAATGCCGTTTTCGTGACGCCTCTATGCTGGAAGACGTACTATATAAACTAAACAACTCTCACTGGTTAAGGTTCAGTATATTCTAGTTTTGAGAAAGCTATAAGGTCGTTAATCAAATTTTAAGGTTTTAGTTAAAACACAATGTACGAGATACTAATCGATTAATGAATAGCTTTTTAATTTTGTGGTCCGAATGCATAACAATTGGGGTAGAATGCGAGCAACGTCTGTAAAACGTGCAGTTACTGCAAAAAACTCAAAAGACCACGTTCGAAGTGTGGGGTCTTGTTGGACGGCCCTCGGCCCATTTTGTTTGCAAACCTAAAAGACGTCGTTAAACAGGAGAGCGCCGTTGCAAGCGTTCGGAAAGGACGTGAAATTTTACGACGGACTCAATAAATATTTACGACGTCGTAATCGACGCCAATAATGTCCGCAGTTTGTCCGTCTTGCCGCGCGGTGGCGCACGACGAATGCGGTCTCCGCGGAGGTCAAGACTCACAGAAACGAAATTTTCAACTTCCCTGACTTCTCCAGTTTTTTCGGATCTATTTCTCTGACTGGTACAAGTTCAAAAATACGACATTAGCAAATGCGAAAAATGCTACATGTACACGATTTAAACACGGACATTGCCTATTCCAAAAACGAACTGATTGAGTATCTCGTGTCTTGACAATGATGATAACTAATTTTAGCAATGATGTGTACCGGATTTGGTACCGTCAATTTCATAACTTTTCCATGCATTTAATGTTTTTCAAAGCCATGAAATTAAAATTAAAAGCGTTAGTTGTCCTTTCTTTATGTAGTAGTTATTTTTAAATGTATTGTTAAGGGAAAGCAATATGTTTTTGACAAACCAGATTATCATTCAAATTTCCATACAAATTTTAGTAACGTCACATCGCCCATCGTGCTAAATTTAGGCTACATCAGCGTACGTTCTCTTAGTAGTTACCAAATCACACGATGACGTACAAAAAATAAATTGCTGATAATTGCCTGACTTTTTAAGAATCAATCAATAATCCCCGACTTTTTCAGGCTTTTTCTAATTAAAATAAACATTAGGCCTTTGTGTCTGTTTTTATCGCATTATTAAATATTATTATGTACAAACACGTAACCACTTGTGAGTTACTTTTTTACAAAAATATTTCTCTTTTCTGTGTGTATTTAAAAAACGCCATCACAAGTGGGTTGAGGCATTATTAAATATACATTTAAACAGTTAATTTAAAAAAAAGCGGGTTCAAGGACCCCCTGAAATCTATTCACGGACACCGAACAAGCCTTTAATCCCCAGGTTAAGAACCCCTGTTCTAAACTCGATCTTCAACGATTAACCCGTGCCAGAAATAAACTGTTCTAACGTTAATTTAACGAGACTCCCATATTAAGTTTTCATTTGTCATTGTTAGGCAGACAGGACATCAATGATGTTATTTTAAGGACTTTTCCAGGACTTCCTGACGGATAAACTGGTGTAAACGGACCGTCAAATCAAGTTGCGAAGCGAATGTGCTTTGCTTAATAGCGTTCAATTAAACGAAATGAAACAAATGTTCCATGGGCTCGGGGGCCACCCACACCCCGGGAAAAGGCACGGCGACCCCTCAAATCTCCCGGAATTAACCCGGGTCGTTAATTGCGTTGCAGCACCCTCCATTAACTTTCTTATTGGAAATCAATATTGGATGCTCGCGTTTTATTAGGTGTTAATTTAATCAAGTTGAAAGCTCCACGTGAGTAAGGCAACGAAGACGAAAATAAGGGGTTAAAGGGGATTGGGGGGGAAGGGGGAGAAGTCGAGGGGAAATGACCTTTTGCACGACGAATTACTAACAGCTAGACGAAATTGGCGTTTCAATTCAAAAGCCCTTTTTGTAAGTTGACCGATTCGGATAAAAAAAAATAACATTGGCATAAAACGAAATCAAAAATTAAAGGTAAACCCAAGTAAAAAATAAAACAATCCCATAAGCTAATTATTTGTCTTTTCTGATGAACTTATGAAATGCTTACAGAGATTAAAATCGAATGTTCAACTGCCCTGACCTTTCCTAGATTTTTGGGAAAAAACATTCCCTGACTATCAAAAATGGAAACGTCTTAACCAATTAATGACATTTTTACTTATCCTTTCAAAAGTTGAAAACGTTAAATGCTCTTTTTCAAAACATATCTCGTTTTGAATTGCTTCCATTGGCATATTCTTCCTGGCAATAGAGTACTGAATTGAATTAAAAAGTGCTCCGAAAACATTTGTTGTTTGAAAATTCACTGTTTACCTAAGGATTCCCATAAGAAACAATTAAAATTAACATCACAACTATCCATCGCTCTTTGCTCCTAAAGATCAAAATAAAGTCAAGACTGATGAAGCTGATGAAAATTTCTCCCGACTTCTCTAGGTTGTTTCTACTTCCCTGACAATTCCAGGTTTGCCAGGTCAGTGGAAATCCTGGCTTCATTAGCAATTAATGGTCAGGATGCATTTAGACATTTAAACGACCATTTACTAAACCAAATTCTTACGAATGAAAGATCTCAAAGCTACCACGCTGTTTTTTTCCAGGACTTTAAAGACCTACATATGCAGTGTGACACGCTAGGTGGTAGCACCAAACGAGTCCACGTAAAAAGATGTATTGTAGGTATTAAAGACGCCATTTTGTGTTCACCATTAAAATAACAGCGCTAAAAAGCTGTCTTTTGCAGTTGCCAATCAATGGCGCTCCTGTTAGCAGCCATCGATTTTCCCATTTCTTTTGGAGGAAGAAAAAAACGACACTGCGCACGTATGGAAGGCGTTACAGAGGTTGATTTTGCACCTGGGAGAAACTCAATTTCACCTTTTTTTCGCTCAATTTAAACATAGTAAAAACTATCTTGAGCATTTCGACTTCATTCTTGAAAAACGTTGCAGTCGTTTGTTCAAAAACTTCATAAGATCGTCATGCGTTGAGCAAACCTATGCAAATGGGTGTCAGTTTCTTTAACAATTTTGAAAGCTACCTTTGGAAAATGTTTGTCTACGTCTATTTTTTAACGAGTATAATAGTGTATAAGATAATGAAATAATGATCTGTAGGTTGTCAAGTACATGTACTTTATGGATTTAAAATTACTTTATAAATTGCTAATGTAAAGATGCTGTGTTAGAAATAAACTAAACCTGAAACATTAATTAAGAGACGTTCTTTACGGACAGCCCCTATCATTTTCGTTTCTATTTGGACGTTTTATATGCGTTTGAAATGCAAACAGGAAATTCTTTATCTGTAAATACATATTTTAACGAGTTAATCGATAAGATAAAATCGTTGAAGATGTGCCAGGTGACGGAGAACCGAAACCACGCGTGCGGCCATAATTTATTTTCAAAGTAAATCTTAGAAAAAATAATAAAACGGTAAAATTCGCTTAGATGCCTACATCAAGTTGCTTCCGTTATTTTTTACCATACACCAATACTTAATTTCAAGGACTTTCAATGCCATTTAGGACAATTCGAGCGCAGCAGGCCGCACTATAACAAAATGGCGTCCAGATTGTTGCCATTCACGTCATAGGCTTATTTCCTATAACGAAATGGCGTAAAAAATCAATTCATGCATTCATAATAATGCATTTAACAATGCAATGATTTAAAATGCGTTTGCAAATGCATTTTAAATGCATGTCTCAATTTGAATGCATTTCCAAATGCATTTCTTTTGCATTAGGGAAATCTTTCAGAATGTGATAAGGTTACGGTTAAGAAAGGACGGCACCCTATGAATCACGACCGTCACGGGCAACGAAAGTAGGCACGGAATAATATAATGTAAATATTTTCGCAAATAATCGATTCAATGGAAAAAACCGGGTCTAAATAAACAATTCTGCTAGGCCACTTTCGTTGTTCTTTCGTAGTCATTCGATGCGGGTCAGCGAATCGTTCTAGCTCTTCGAATCAATTTCAGAAACAACCAAGCATTGAGCATCCATGCAGTTAACAAACTTAATTTTACGTCCATTTTAAAAATGAAAATTGCTTATTTGCCAGGAAAAATAAAATCGGAAAAGTCAAGCGGCTGATGGCGGCGGCCATGTCGTTCGAAAATCGAACGTGGCGTCCACAACGTTCTAAAGGCCGAATGCGCCACGTTTGACCAGTGGCGCTTCAGCCATTCGTCAGTTTCGATTTTATTTGACCGGAGCAAATGCGGCGCATAAATGCACTCGGGGCGCAGAGTGAAAACTCGAAACCGCGGTTTAATTAAATCTCACTGGAAGTATTTGGGAGAGGAAAGAGAGCTAGAAATCGAGTGGCGTGCAAATGTTTGCGCAACCAACTAGTTTTTATGGGTCGCCCTCGATTCAGGGGCCGTCCACGAAAGACGTTCATCGCAATCCCCATTTAACACAACATGATGTCATATAAATGACGTAGTTACGTGGCATTATACTTCTGCCCTTTTAATTAATGGATCATCAACATAGTTATTTAAAAAATCAAAACAATTATCTCATTCGACGGCGTTGCTGTGACGTGTTTTCAGCGTCATTAAATCTGAAGAGTTTGTCCAATGCGTGGCGTCTGTTTATTGAACACGAAGACGCGTTCTGGTTAATGCATCATGGTCGTCCAGGCAGGTGGAAATAGCCATATGCAGTACATGTACATGTTCCACCCTTGATTAGCTAAGGTTTTACTGTACTCAAGAATTTTAACTCGCTAAAGACGAAACTAGACGCCCGAATTTGCTTTACCGCCCCCACCTCTTCGGTCCTCGAACGTCCTTTATGGACGGTCCCAGAGAAAGATTCGTTTAATCTATCAGAGGAGTTGTACACTATCCCCAAAAAGACAAGTGGCTAGTTTTTTTGTATTGCAGTCTTCGTTGAGCATCCAGAAGCCATCTGAAGAGCGTCTTCCCACCCACGCGCTGACGTCATCCAATCTGGTTTCCATCGCTCCCTTTCTCTCGTCGAAGACGCCCCCTGGGGCTCGTTAGATAAACATTTCCGGATAAGAATGCGGCGTCACGTGACCGGAAGCGGAAGGAAGGATGGAGGCGCGCGCAACAATGGAGCGCGCATGACCCAATTCGCCACAAGGGGCAGCTCGATCACGCACCAAGATGAGCTGAAATGAGAGCACTCTTTAGGTGCCGATACACTTACAATGTGGAGAAAATGCCAGCTAGAAAGCGATTTCTCTACCTAGAGCACGCTGAATGAGAATTTACCCTACCTAAAGCAGTGGTAAAGCTGGCCTAGGGTAGGTGCTCTACAAGCTGTGTAGACTGGGCACGTTTGTAGGACATTGGCTAGAGCTGATTACACCACGTACACTCTAGCGTTAACGCAGCTAGAGACTAATGTTTTGATTCAGCACTCAAGAAATTGTGCATGAAATTAATACATACATAGACCGATATAAATGCAAGACGTTGAAAGGGCTAGACTTGCAGCCAGTACACGAGGTCTATTTAGTTCAATCGCACTAGCACATCGCACTCTAGGCGTTCTAGCTAGGTTTTCAAGTTGTGGCCACCAGAGCGCTCTACAGCGTACAGTGTACAAAACTAAAATACAAGGCCTACTATGGCAAATCCAATCAGAGATATTCAGCTTATAGATTAGGCCTTCCAGCATAGAGAAAGTCACACCGATGCCCAACGAATGGCAACTGAGTCATGGAGCAGGAAATATCAATCGCTCTTTCATTCCTTTGGTCCATTTGAATGTTCAGCTTTTGACATCTGAGAAATAAACGCATCTGCTTATTCAGGGTCGCGTCATTCAACAATTGCTTTTGGATTTTTTATTTCTCGTCCATTTAATCCTCGGATTACCGAAAGAGCCTCATCCAGAGGGCGCTCCTCAGGGCCAGTTTTTCCATCCGCCCACCCAAACGTCGAAAACCAGAATCGAACAGTCTTCACCAATGAGAGCCATTCCGCTTATGGATTACGCCTTCCAGCTATGAGAAAGCTGCGCCAATGCCCAACTGAAGGCACGTGCGATAGGAGACTGGCATGATTAATCGCAAACAGGGTCTTGCATTCTATTGGTCCATTCGAGTTCCCCATAGCCATTCTAGTTTTGGACAGTAAATTTCATTCGGTTTTTCACTCCCATCAATCGGCCATTTATTGAAACTCAGATTCAGATTTTTTTAGAGAGAGAAACGGGGCCACCGCGTTGACGAAACCACCGCCCCCTCGTGGCACTCGAAGGAGGTCAATAGAAGAATTGGGAGCGAAGCGGAAGAATAGGGTCATCGCCATCTTGACCACTACCAAAATCTGCTCAGCACTTTTCTTTGGATACTTGTTGAGATCAGAGTTAGAGCTAGAAACACCACAAGCCTGATTAAGCTGAGCCTGAGCTAGTGCATCCAATCGTGTCGTTCTTTTCAATCGAGAGCACTCAACTGCACGAAACAAGTTGGAATTGTGAGAGTTGCTCTCTAACAAAAAGTGGCCCGCGCGACTAACTCTCCGATAGCACTCGGTTGCGTGTCCATTCACCAGGTTCTACTCTTGCACATAAAAGTAATGCTAATTTGCCAAGCAAGTTGAATAGGGATATTAACTATGCGAGACGACTAGATCCGTCCATTGGAGAGTCGATAACTCTCCAATAGCGCTCACCAGTGACCAGTCACCGAGCCCCCTCGAGACTTTCAACTCTCCGCTCTCAGTGTTAAAATGGACACCTTAAAAGTAGGAGCACTCATTCGAAACAAGTAGGAATCGCGAGAGTACCTATCTCAGAGACACTACTAGATCCGTCCACTGGAGAGGTTTCCACGCGCCAGTTTAATCTCTGGAGAAGCTACCAACGCTCTCACCTTTCAAGCTAATAGGTTACCTTTTAACTGAGAGCACTCTCAACCGAGCTTTCAACCATATGAAACGAGTTGGAATTGCTAGAAAACCTCTCGAGAGACACCACTCGAACTGTCCACTGGAAAGCCGATAACACTCATCAGTAGCGTGCCCACTCGCGAGTTTCTGCCTTCGCTCTCAGCTCTCAAGGGGGCACCCAGCATAAGCGAGCAGTGCGACGGAACACATTTCCGGTCGGCTCTCGATTTCAAGGACTTCAAAACGTTTTCAATTACGTTTCAAACGAGGCAATCGATCGCAGAATTGCATTCTTTCTTCTTACATATAATTTTTTCAAGAGGAGAAACACGCCGGATGTGCAATTATTTCGCTTTCGTTTTAATCAAATGCCCAGCGATTAACTCTGGTGAAAAGATCAGTATTTGGCAGTGGCATCGGCGCAGATTTACTGATGCGTGATGGCAGTTGTCGAAACTTCTGCTATCAGAGAGGGCTCTACACTGGCAATTCCACCGTTGACCAGTATAGTTCCACAAATGCTACGGTGATATTCATGACTGACGTAATATCGCAATTAGGTTGGACTTTGATCCATCTTTAAAAACATACTGAACTTTTCAGTTGCTAATGCACATGTATATACGTGTAGCTGACATCGCCATCATTTCTGACACAACGTTAGTAACACCGACTGTACATACACGCGTGCTATACCATAAGATATTAAGCTCCAGACCCCCAAAATACGTTTTTTTTTGCCTCCCAAAAAATGCTAATGTGAAACCCCAGGATTGGATTGGATGGAAAGTGCAGAAACACTAAATCCTGCAGATATCCAAGGTAAAAACAAGTAAAATCACTCAAGCAAACATGGCAGAGCACAAGGGGGGGGGGCTTTAGAGGTGAAATTCGCCCGCCTCCCTCCTTAATAAACTACCAAAAGGATCATTGAAACTGCCCAAAATTGCTGGAATTTTGATCAAACCCTCTTAATATGCGAATAACCCCTTCTTGCCCCCATTTTCAAATCACTCGCGCGGACTTGACAGCAAACCTTGGGAAGGTGGACACGAATTAAGGTTATTCAATTTTGGCCCCTTAAAACCACGTCAATATTCCCAAAAACATGTTTCAGAAATGGGTTTTAAAAACCTGGACGTCAAAATGAAGAAATCAATGCGCTGCTATCCTACTTGCCACAAGAAAAGAGGGTTTTTGTACGTTTACACGTAATGCCATATGTGTGGCGCATATGACTGTTTGGTTCGACAAAAAAACTTTTTTCACTAAGTTCTACTTTATGTTTTCGTGTTTAAACGTCATAGGTGTATAACGTACGGACTTGTTGTCGTTTAACGAAATCAGAGTAGTGCTATCTATTATATAATTTTCACGAAACTTTTCCCCTCTCCTTATAAGTTTTTTTTTGGCGCTTGTTAAGTTATGGTTTGGCACCCTTCACATATTCTTGCGGTATACCTTAACATTATTTCAGCACTTACAGTCGTGCTTATATGAATGCTAACATTTGCAATAATACAACTAATATTATAATAGCGTTATCAATACCGGCAATAAAATGTGAAAATGATACAAATTGTAGTGCAGTGTTAATGTTATCACTATATACATGTAGGAGTATTAATTTTTATTGACTGATAACTTGTAGGCCTACTGACACCATTGATGTCCGAAAAACCACTACGTCAACAGATAAGCGATACCAGATAGTGACCTTCTCACCCGTTCAACCAAAGTCACAAAACTATGACTATTTCAAGGACATAGCAATTATGTTTAACACATTTGAAGCAAAGCCATCAATTTAACAACGTGCTGGTTTTTAACCACAAAAAATGGGAGAAATTAATTGGTTCCAACGATTACAGAAACGTACATCAAACATCAAAAACTGATGATAGAAAACTTTCGATAAATACCACTAGGTCATGCTCCTATGCCAAATAGGTTATATGAAGTGGCGCGTGACGTCACAAAGGGTTATCTCAAGGTCGAGCTGAGTGATTCAAATACAATTGTAGGACCCAATTCCAACGCGTCTTCGAAGAAATACTACTATCTTTTTTTTAACCTCAAATTAAACTTGTAAAAAATGGATGAAAAAATAAACAAGATTACGCTAATCTGTCCTTGACACCCTTTCATGGGTCAAACGCATTTTCTTAATCACTAGCCTACGTAATAAGACAATATTTTAAAGAAAACCGAGCTGGTATTATCGAAGTATTACCAAGTCAATATCACCATGACTGACCACTCGGATAGATTAAGAGTCCATCAGGATTTTTCCGCAAGAACACACATTTTCGAGCGTCAGTACCCTGGGAATACTGCCCATGCTACTGCGTCATATATTTGAAACTCCATTGGCCTCTTCTCGGGGGTCTCAGCAGCTGACCAATGAGCATTCAGCAATCCACCCCCGTCGTAAATTGCATCACTAATTATACTTTAGGAGTAAATAAACCTAGATCCTGCTCGACATTAAAAGTGCGTGAACAGATGAGCTAGACGCTTTTTACGCCTAGATGGAGGTTTTCATACAAAGGGCGTAACATCGTTTTAGAAATCACAATGGACTTCACTTAAGACATCTTCTGCATTTTAAGGACAATTCCAAGAAACGTGCAAAATTTGAAAAATTTGAAAAACGTGATTGCAAATCTAGGATTTCGGATAAAACGCCTGCCAAAATAAAAATAAAATACAATATATAAATAAAACCGTGATAACAGATTAGGGATTTTGGCCAAACGTGCAAAATTTGCTTACAAGTCTGCACAGGCAAAATCATTTGAAAACCGAGATAACAAATCACGAATTTCGGAATAAATGTCCGTATACTATTTTCTCATAAATACATTACATGTAGCATCAATAAAAGGAAACTTTTCCAAAAATTGATCACAAATTGCGAATTTTAGCCTATAATTCAATGCGCTGCGGATGATCAGCGGATACAACGTCGTCGGCAAATTTATCTCAAAACCGGGATTACAAATCCAGGATTTTGGCCTAACTTTTTGTATCCTTACTGACCGCTCGTTGACGTCCAGAAGACGCCATTTTATGGGTCAGGTCCGTCCCGTGTGTTATACGGAAATGTGACGTCATTTAGCACGAAAATTGGACGGCACATGATATGCGGGCTTTGCACGCTCATTACTAATAACATTATCTTCTGTAAGGTCAACTTTGAAATGGAATGATCGCTGGCAGTGATCATTACTGGGGGCATAACCGGGGATACATTACTAATGATCGTGTAAGGTAAACTAGAATGGAATGTTTGCCAGTAATGATAGAAATTTAACGCGATCGTCTATGGCTGACAAGTAATGAAGGTGTAATGGTTGTTGGTAATGTCTTTATTAATGATCGTACAAATTGATCGAGTAAGGTCCGCTTAATATAATTTATGACGTCAGTCGGCCCTTTACGGAACCGTTTTTCTCGTCAAAACGACGTCATTTTCGTCCAAATAAATGCCTAACATCATGGATTGATGCCTCAGTCCTCAGGCGTACTTTTAGTGTCATAATAAGGTCAGGATTATCGATGTGGATTGGTCATGTTTTGAATCGTAGAACCTGAATGATTCCTAAACAAATTTCCTTTGGAAATTAACCAAAAGCCATCAAGTGTGATCCTGTTTCCCAAAACCGTCTTTGGCGCTTCCAGCATTACCAATGAAACGAAACCAAATTGGATCAGACAATCATCAGACGAACACGGAACGAAAGGGGGAGGGGAAATTTTCTTAAACTTCACCCACTCATCAAGACATATTAGACAGGCACAGGAGAGGGTGTTCAGGAAGCTGAGTGTCACCAAACAACTGTCACATTACCTCCTTCAGCAGGCCCTATCTCCACTTTTGCCTACATGTAAATACGAAACGCAAACACGCAGATAAGCCGCGTGAGCCTTATCTTAGCTATTTTATCGATGGAAGCCTATATTTTTTTAAACGATTAGGAGGATGAAGGAGGAGGGGGAAAGTGCTCCGGCCCTGGAAAATGAGCTGCACTCGAACGGATTGGGTTGTAGGAATAATTATGCAAGACTGATATTTTCACTTATCATCCTGCACGATCACAACTCCAGCTGCGAACGATTTCGTAGATTTCATCACCGATCTTAATTGCGCTTGCCCATGAAACGCATGAGGGAAAGTGCATATAAAATTTGGCAACATGCGAAGCACGCCCCCATTTTTTTAATGCCGAAAAAAATTACATTACTAGGGCATACATGTCACACAGAGTGACATACAATGCATGTGCATTGCACTTACGTACCTAACAGCATATCGGCCTATTGTATAATTTATGTAGAATGACACTACATAAATTATCAATTTTCATCCGACTACAAGATGACGAGAATTAATTTTCCACTGTTTATTTCGCAAGTGTAAATATCTTCTTTCTCAGTTTTTTAGACAACTTTGACCGATGTGATTCAGTGTATCAGTCTTAGTAACTACATGCATACAAAAACGGACCTGTGCTCTAAACAAGGGGGTGAGCACTCACCTCGGACCCGGCAGGATGATTTTCTTGCTGGCCCTGGCCGCTGGGGTGGACTTGCTCTTCTCCATGGCCATCAGGTAGCTGACGTCGGCCAGCACGGCCTCCAGGTCGGCCATCTCGGCGGGGTCAAGGGTCTCGCGCGAGTATAAAAAAATGCAAAAAAAAACCACAAAAAAAATTGTGGGCGAGCGAGGCTCGAACCGCGACCCAAGGGCTTCACTCCTCCTCCGTCACCGTATCCATGAGCACGCGCTGGTGTTCCACATTGTCGAACGGGGAGAGCGAGAGATTCTCAGAGGCCTAAAATGCAGCCAGTAAAGGGTGAATGTCGAAGAGAATTGGCCAAGAAAAGGGCTAATCCAGCGATCGCGCACAGACACACACCACGCACGCACATCCAGCAGCTCTTCTTCAAGTTCTTCGTCTTCCGACCACCATTCTTTTTCGCCGTATTATCTCCGGTGGTTGGCTTTCCGTCTCAGGCCCGCTCGCTGCGGCGACTCCGCTGCATCTAGGTTAACGACTAGGCGGCCGAAAACCGCGGCCTTAATTCGCCGAAAGATGGAGCGTCCGTCCTGCGCCAGCGCCGTTCCCACACCTAATCCCATTAATATTTACGAGCGAAGGAATAAGAGCGAGGCAAAAAACGAGACCTGCCAAAGACGCCATTTTGCGGCGGGGACTGGCGCTGCTTAGCGGCTGCTGGCGCGCTTGTTCCGAAGCGGTGCATTCTGGGATATTCAGCCGCTAGCCGAAGGGACGTCCATAAAAGCGTTAAGGAAACGGAGCGTCCTGAGTCAGTTGGAATTTCCGAATTAAGAACTGCTAGAAAACTGGGTAAAACTGAAACAAATAAATGTATAATGTTCTGGTTCGGGGTCATGTGAGATAAGAGAGGTCACCCACGGACATCACCAAGAGGACAGAATAGCCGCATCCCCTCACAAGACCCTATAAAAGATGCCGTCATCGTGGAGCGGCTCAGAGACTTTTGAACTTTGTTTACGAGTTTGTTATTTGGAATCTCTTCCACTAATTGTACTCAGCGACGCAGAGAACTTGTTGTGCTTTTTTTATTAAACATTTATTTCCAATCCTTAATCAAGAGTCCTAGGACATCCCCTTCCGGAGACTACCCGCCACTCGCGTTCCGCTCCCAGCGGGTCTTGACTTCTCCGTTGCCGGCGATTCGTACACATCGCTGAAGGTAGGTTTCCAGATTTCCGGGAGTTTCGAGTATCTCTTCCTACAGTCATACATAAAGAACGTCTGGGGCAGGGGAGGGAGGATTTTTCCGGACCGGAAATGGATGGCCCGGTTTATGTTTTCCTTTTCTCCCTAACGAGAGTGATGGGGTTACAAAAACCGGATAAAGGCGGACGTGAAGATTGCGCTTCATTAAACAAAACACTAATGTCAGGATCGGTTTATATGTTTTCGTAGGCTAAGCCTGATTTTCCAAATTCGATTTGATTCGCAAATCCAGTTCACTACTCATCGACGCAATTTATGGACTACCCTTAACTTCGAACAATTTCGCGCGCTAGCAATGGCGCCAGCTAAGAAGTTGACAATTCCTTCCACAATTCTTCCTACTATTCTTTCTATATTATGGTTATTACGAAAACGTAATTGCAGATGCGCATTTTTTTAACGATTTTTGTGTTTATTTTCTACATATTTCATTGTTTTATTTTTGTGTTACCGCAAATTAGTCTCGAGTGGTAGCCCGTTTACATACATTAACGGATTACGAGGAGCGCTTAAGCGGCAACACTGAACGACTGGCAAATCCTAACCATGTAGGCATAGGGATCAATCTTACGATGGCTGCTCATGTGTTATGGGGCTTTCGGTCAACTCTACCTTTGATCAAGGTGGACAGACCATCCTTTCTCGCTATCAGGCTTCTCCAGGTGCAGTTCCTAATCAGGTGACGTCACGCCCGAGCGAGAGAGTCAGTCTGACTTTGCTATCGTTTCGTTGAAGATGAATTCGGACGATGGCCGAGCGACCGTTTCGACCCCTGAAACCGAGAAGAATTCGTCCGGCTTCAGATTCAGCGAACAGCCGAGCCTGGAAGCGATGTAAGGAACCTGTAAAGGTGGCTGGGGTTAGTGAAGTTTACCCAACAATTGCATTGTACTCGCGATATTGTTTTCAGACGCCAGATGCAGGAGAAGTTCGTGAATGACCGCAACTGGGACCAATTCCACGAGCCGAGGAACCTGCTGCTGGCCCTGGTGGGCGAAGTGGGCGAACTATCCGAAATATTGTGAGAATTTTTAATCGGAATTTGGGGCCCAGTAACGAAGATTGGCACGTGCGGTCGAGTCCAGACTTGTTGCTGACTGCGCTTCTAAATATAAGGGGCCGTCCATAAAGAACGTCTTGAAATTTCCATAATTAAATTTCAGAAATTCTTCACCCAAGCCTGCGGCCATTTTACTAAACCCCCTGCACGTGTGGTTCGATTTGCAAAAAAATGTTTTCACATTGAACAAAATAAGTGATGTTAATTTAAATGCATATATAGGCATCGCATCGAAACTGACGCATATTACAACTGCAATCGGCAGTAAACAAGAATGTCAGTTCGAAAGCAGTGTCGTACAGTTGTCGAACACCTTTTCCCCCGGACGTCCTTTATGGATGACCCCTAAGCTGGCAGGCCGCATGACTGCTATTCGTTGAGCTTCGGAAATTAATTGCATGCCATTAAAAGACGTCAGTTGTCTCAAAGTATCATTATGTTGTGTTTGATTGTCATCAAACGAATTTTTCAGCTGTTTTTAAACTTTGATTGGAAAATAAATTACATCGCCGAAACAAAATTCATATTCAAGTTATCGAACTCAATAAATTCAAATTTAAAAAAAAATAATTATGGGTTGTCAACAGACTCAAAGAACCTTTCTTTGCATTAAAGTACTTTTCCTGTAACTATGTTAATTTATTTAGTTTTCATACTACTGTGGCCCCCATCATGTTACTTTTTTGTGAATATACTGAAATCTATCGAACTATGAAATTAAGATATACACATGGTACACATTTAAGAAAACTAGTAATCTACCAATTGTGCAAACTTAAATGGTTATGTAAGGTGCCGTTGTTATAGGCACGGGTGTATTTGGTTTGGCAAGCAACCGATTTATCCAACTGGGTTGTCCGTGAACCACTTATCTAAATTTTGGTTTCTTTCCTGATCGTCTTAGCCAGTGGAGAGGCGAAGTGAAAACTGGATTGCCCGGTAAGCTCAAGTATACCAAACTAATTTCACCATTCGCAATCCGACTAACTGGAAGATTTTAACTTCACTTTCAGATTGGAGCGCCGACGACAAGGAAAAGGTGGCCCAGGAGATGAGCGACATCGTGTGCTACTTGGTGAGGCTGGCTGACAAATGCAGGGTGGATTTGCCCCGGGCCATAGTGGATAAGATCCAGCACAATGCAGCCAAGTACCCGGCAGAGCGAGTGTGGGGGGACAGCCGCAAGTACGACGAGTATGATCGCGACGCAGAATCTTGATGTACGAGCCTGAAGTTAATTAAAGTTTGTTAATTTGCTTAGAAATACGTAGGATGGTCAACTGGTCAACATTGCAGGTTAGATTGGTCTTCAGTAGTCAATGGGCTAGGGAGACCTGCAACATAAAATCGCTGAGAAAATAAACTGTCCCTGGCAGCATCCCTGAACTACAAGTTTATTTTTTAGGTAATAAATCAACAAACAGAATCTTAAGAAGTTGGCCTTCGACGTCAAAAACCAATAAACATTCCGCCAGCGGTAGGGTGGGGTTAGGGCGCATGTGCATTGGAATTCCTAGTTTAGGGAGTACGATAAACAAACTTGCAACTAAAGGAGTGAGCAGAAACCAGTCGCCCATCCAAAATCAAGCGACTGAGTGCATGACAGCAAACGAACCCAACTCGCATTCCTGCGACTATAGCGTCACTGGGAGGATTGGACGCCACCTAGTAACAAAAAACGATACCGAATTTCAAAAATGTACTGGTTCGCTTCAAAACCTATGATGTTTTTTCGAAAGCTGGCTTCAGGCGAGAGCGTTCAAATCCGATCAACGGCCATTGCAAATAAACAAAAACTGATGCTATTATAAAATAAAGCGCATGCTTTGCATTGAAGCGCATCGCCAGAGGCAGCATCTTTGGCCAAGCCCAATAAGTTCCGAAGTGAGACTTCCACCAGGAGTTGAGATTTGGACAAACTCCGTGTTGCTCAACTAATCAACTTCATCTAAGCCAAGGCAGACTTTAAAATTAACATCAATGAGTTCTCTGTGATACAATTTCTCCTAATAAGGTAGGTGGTGAGGCCACCGAGCACGATACCTACGCACCTCCTCAGAAGCTTTTCTTGAAGCTCAGCTTCTTATGCTTCTTCAGCGACTTTGGAGAGGCGCTTGTAGCGCTCTCGGCATCCGCTTCTCGGTCTCCATCGCTGCTTCCTGATGGCTGCTTCTCCCTGCGGAAGTAGGCCAGAGTCTTGATCACCAGGTGGAAGCGCTTCTTGATCTTAGCCGTCCTCATCTTGCGGCGCTCCTCCTCCTCGTCCCGCTTCTTCATGATCTCTTCCCATTCCTCCTGCAGCCTCTGGACTTTGTCGCGGAATCTCTCCAGGAGCCGTGCTTCTTCTTGGAGGGCGAACTCGGTTTCCATCAGGGATGCCTGAAGTGAGAAAATATGGAAAATTTGGCATCACCTAAACTGCATTCAATGGGAATTAGGTGGTGTTGCTATGAAAATTCTAAACGTTTGTGATGGTGCAGCCTTGCATGCCAACAACTATTTTCCACTTTACAAGGTTCCCACTGAAATTAAATTCTTAACTTCCCTGACGTTACCAGGTTTTTGGAAAAACTTATCTGCATTTCGCATGAAAATTTCAAATTTTTCTGACTTTTCCTACTTCCCTGACAATTTTAGGTCAACGGGAACCCCGATTTATTAGCCAAGCGAATGTCAGTGGATATTATTGCACACGCATACGTTGCAATGCATTTTTGGATAATCCACCTGGGGTGAAAAACACCATTTAGCATGGGTAGTGAGTAAGTGAAGCTATTTTTTTTTGCATAGTTTGCATATATTTTCAGTCAATGTTAATCTAGATACGTAATATGAAATTATTTTCACTTTTAATCTTGTCGTTGTACAGTATTGTAAATCTAATGCACATTTTTGGGGGGAAATTTGGAAAAGAGGAATTTCGGCGTTTGTTGATCATTTCGATTTTAGATAATTAATACTGAGTTATACTGTACATGTGCACTAAAATTTAAATAAATCCAAATGACAAATTTTGATTTTTTGTTTACAAAAAAAGCGTAAATGGCGTTTTTGAAATCCTGTGAAGCTTAATGAATTTGGATTTTTGTTAATCCTAACATTTTATTTGAAAAATTACGTTATTTTAAAAATTATCGTGAAGCAATGTCATTTTTGAACAAGTGGAGCCTGTAGAGGTTATTTACATGCATATCAGCAGTTGTTTTATATTTCACCATAGTAGTTTTAAGGTTAATGATCCTCACGCGGGATAAGCCTCTCAATATGACTGGAAATACAATCATGAAAAGCCGAATGAATCATTTTGGGGATGTTCATTTTAGTCTTAAGTGACCTGCCAACTTGGGGGATTAATGCACTGTTGTCATCGACTGCAATGGTGAATCACTTCATGAGATTAACAGGCGCTACCCTTCCAAACATTTTTTTTTAAAAAAAACGCTGAACTAGTGAAATGTAACTTTATTCCCAAAAGAATAAATTATGGATTTATCCAGAGAATGTTATTTAGTATAAAATATATTCTTACATCCGATAAGCCCAAAGATTTCTCGTAGCGTCTTCGCAAATCTGCAACAACCTCGTCTGAATCATTCGATTTCTGCCATGAAAAAAATAAAACGACGCATTAACATCCACTTCCATCAAACCAGAAGAAAGAAGGAAACATTTTTGGCTTAACGAATTATTTTTCTTTGTAAAACAACTGTTTTCGTCTATTAATCCCAAAAACAATATGGCGGCTGGACGTTCTAAAATTCGCACAATGCACGCCATTTTTGGGCCGGTGCAAAACGGTGTCTACAAACGTTTTTAATCTTAAAACAGTGAAATGAAATCTGCTGGTCAATCACCTGACGCAGTAAAAATTCGGTGTCCGAGTTGGCCCTGGTAAGAGCCTTCATTTCCACGGAGAACTCTTTAATGCGGCGATGCATGAACCATTCCTGCTGCAGCCGGTGGTTTTGGATGCGCTGGATTTCTTCGATTTGTTCTTGACTGCGGTTAAAACAAACACGGAACTGGCGGTTAGCAATAAAACGGACATTAGATGATCGTGATGGTTTAGTAAAAAGTGCTTTTAAAACGAAGAACAACAATAACAAACGAGTTAAATTTCGTTCCCAGCAACGGCTGAGAACGAAATGAGAATTTGAAAGAATAGAACTAAAAATTCGAACGTTTCCCACAATTCCGTTCGAATGGAATGCCATGAGGGCTGTTGTTAAATTTTGCGCTAGCGCTCGGCTAGGGCTAGAAATAGGCTGAGTAGCGCTAGACAACTGATAACGCTAATTTAACAACACGATATCAGACGACAGTGCTTGTCGTCTGATTGTTCATGCTTTTCTACTCGTGCCATTACAGATGATATCAGTGCTTGGTAAAATGATTTGACCAATTATAATAAGTATTTTAAGCAAAAACGTACAATCAATTTTATTGTGATTATGGCAGGCGTGCTTTAAATTTGGCTCAGCCTTAGTACCATTTGCTTTAATTACGAGATTCATGATCCTGCAAATGACATGTGAATAATGAAATAATGTGAATACATTATTTAATTATTCACCTAGTTTTTGAAATTATCCTGAAGCCAAAAAAAACATTACATGTAGGCCTATCTTTAGCTGACTAGTAATGAAGGAGTAATGGTTGTTGGTATTGACATTACCAATTATTATTACTTCTTCCTGCCTTGATTAGGCTACTTGACAGAAATGGAATATTTGCCAGTAATCGTAAGAATTTAACATGATCGACAGAGTACGGCTGACAAGTAATGAAGGAGAAACGATAGTTGGTAATGTCATTACTTTCTCGGAATCCATTAATAATAACCGTGCATAAGGTGATCTCAATGATATGAAATGGAGTGATTGATAGTAATGATGTAAATATCATTAGTAATGACTGTGTAGGGTTTGCCAAATATTTTTTGTTCTGTGACTTCGACATGACATGGGCAGCGGAAGTGACGTCACCATTGTTACCAAAGGCCTGCAAGTAAGACGAACTCCTTTAGTGAGTGTTTACATAACGACGCCAATAAAGTCACTTAAAATGTTCGTGAAATGCTGACGAGTAATGAAGTAATGATTACTTATGTCATTATTAATGATGTTGTCATCAGTAGCCTAATCAGCGTGTAAGTCCGTGTAATGATGTGAGTCCGGATTTCTGCTTAAAGCAGCATTACTATGGGGGCGTGATCGAGGATACTGTCATCAGTAATGACCGTGTATGGCTCACCAAATCATTACTCCTTCATTACTCTGCTCGTTCTGTGAAGCTTTCACATAAGTGTTGCGGCTTTCGTGCGTTCATTAATAATGATGCAAATCGTCTTTAGTTGATTAATTTTAATTGTTTTTTTATAGTTCGATTTTTGTCTTGAATTCTTCCAAATCTGAATTTTACTGTAATTTTCTTAGAAATATTAATTATGACGAAACCTCCACAGGCTTAAGTTATAAAAAAACCGACCCAAAAATAATATGCCAGGCCAGGGCATTTCTTAAAATTTTTCAGAAATATTAATTGCAAAGCTTAGACACGGTATGAGAATTGCTCATCTTACCTGTTGAGGTAGTTTGCGTAATAATCTTCGTCCAAGTACAAATTTCGGTTATAATAATCGAAATTGTACTCGGACGTCGGTCGCCACGACAATCTATTTCTGTAATTGTTCGCCAAATTTTGATTTTCGTTGTAGCAGAAGCTCTTGCTATTTGCGTTTCGCATCATTTTGGGCGAATTTTTTTGGCGTGTGGCAGAAACGTAAAATATAAAACTTCTTAAAAGCAGAAAATAAAAAAAAACCGGAACTTTTTCTAGTTTATAATGACCAGCACTATAAACGGCAGAAAAGCCTTATCAATTTGTCCAGGTGAACCTGTAGTTCTCTCGGATCCGGTCCAAGTCGATGTGAATTTCAAACAATTTCTGAAGCAGGCAGCATTGACCACTGGTCATCTTCGGACGCGAAAACAGCGTGCAGTGGTGGGGTGGCCACGGATATTTAGCTAAAATTTCCAGAAATCCTACCGTTTAAATAGGGGACGATAGCCGGCCAATCCTAGGCGTGGATTGTTTTTGGGGTAGATATCCAAAGCAAACAAGGTGGGCAAACAATTTTTTTCTGACTTGGATCATCTGAGGGGAACATTCGCGTCAGTTTTCGTCATCGATAAAAAATGTGTACGAAATCGAAGATAACCCCATTAATTGTTAACTTAACCTGACCAAACCAAACAACGTAATGGATACGATGAACATAATATGAAAGTTTTCCAACTAATATTTCTCTCCACTTTCACGCCTGCAACATCTCAGCGATTTTTGCAATCATTCCTCAATTTTTTTTGCAGATTTTATAAAGATTTTCAAAATACTTACATATTTTTATGTATTTTTTAAATATTCACTTATTTTTATATTTGTAAATTTTTTTTTTCAAAATTGATGTTACTTCTTACGGAGCTTTTTAAAATGTAAATTACTATTGAAAATTGATTTTATTTATTACATTTTTTAAATAAAATATTTTGAAATCAATGTTATTTTTTACAAAGTTTTTCAAAATTATTGTCATTTCTTATAATTTTTATTAAGTTTGTAAAAGTCAATGTTATGCCTTACGTTCCTGCTGTTAAAAATTATTTTTTCGAGTATACATATTCTTCATTAATACTTTTTAAATATTAACATTTCCTCCTCCCCCCCATCCTCCATCCTTTTCAAGAAAACCAAGCGCTTAGAATTTTCTTACATCATAAATACATTTTCTTGGAATTTTAAATTTTCTTTAAAACTAAAAGGAAAATTGCATACCTAAATTTCTCGACAAACTTTGCCTGGAACGCCGTGACATTTTCCAAGTCAGATTTCAGTTGAGTAATCTGATCGCACTTTCGATAAATCTGGGGGAAAAAATTGTTGGTTTTATTGCGTGTCCATGCTAAGTTGTTTTAATCAAAAAAACTAAGTAAATAGTGGAAATTAGTTTCCCACTCTCTGGGGTTATTTCCACGCATTAACATATAAACAAAAAACGGAATTTGTATTTTGTGAAGAAATGAAGATTTTGTGAAGAAATGCGGATAATAAAAATAAATAAAAATAACTGGGTTTCTGGATTGCTTAATCTGCTTACACTTCGTTTTCGGATTACGCGAAAAAATTACTGGACCAGAAATCCGAACCCGCGCCCTTAAAACTTGAATCTGGGGCTGTAGCTGGCTGAACAATCCCCTTATCATTGAGGGAAGGGGGAGGGGGGAGCGCCCAGTTCCCTTTTCCTAATTTTTCAGAGTAAATAGCAACATGAAATACAGTACGTGAAATTCCTATTATTGTTATTATTATTTCTTCCCTGATCAATCTTATCTTGAAGAAGTCCCAAGTCCTCAGGAGGCCTAAGTTGTATAAATACCTTTCCATTCGTGTTGGTGACCAGACCAACGTACGATTTTGAATTCCTTAATTTCCACCAAATAATAAATAAAATCAACAGAAAACTATCATCGCCATGAAAAAGGAAATACATTCTTCTTCTGAAGTTCAAAATCCATCAATCATAATTAAGTACTTTTAAACAAAGTTTCGCATAAAATAAAAATAATAATTCCAGGCATTCTAAAGAGTATTTCTAATTCAGTTTCTAATTTACGTTATTTTTTTTTCTAAAATGCAGTGCTTGCGATCTACTGTAAAATAGTCCCTGAAATGTGCACCGAGCATTATCTTCGTATTTATGTGTAATCTTTATGTTTTTAAACAAGCTTTTAGAAATTAAAAAATGAAGGAAGAATTACAATTAACCTCACAACTGTTCAGTGAGTACTTTTTTATGTAGCGCTTGTTCCTAAAACAGCTAAATAAGTCATCACTGGAAAAGCTGATGAAAAAAGTTCTGCCATTTGCATGAAAATTTTAAATTTCCCCGAATTTTTCAGGTTTGCCTGGTCAGTGGCGATCTTGAAAACGTTATTCTCATGATACCTTGACATTTAGGTAAGGGGCCATCCATAAAGGACGTTCTGGAATTTTCTTTATTTGTAGACCGCTCGCTCCCCCCTCCCCTGTCTGGTCCGACTAGAAAAACATGCTTTTACATTAAAAAAATGCTTAATTTTATTTCAGTTTTCAGTTTGTCAGTCATTTCTTTCTGTGTTCAATTCAGAAAGTCCAGCTGACTATCCTGACGTCCTATTTCCTTGAACACCCCCCTCCTCCGGACGTACTTCATGGATGACTACTCAACCTGTTTCTCACCTGTTCGTTCCTGCCCCTCCCCGCCTTCTCGATGTCCTTCCGGTAGGCGTCCAGTGCCGCCTCGTACCTGACAATGGCGATCCTGCTGCGCTCCAGCCTCAGCTTCCGGTTCCTGTCGTCGGCCTTGCTGGTCCTCAGTTCGACGGCCAGCAGCTGACGGTAGCTGGTCAAGCGCTCGGCCAGTGCGTTGAGGCAGAGGCGGCCCTGGTGGTGGCGCACCACGCAGAAGGTCACGTAGAGGTCGTTGCAGTTGGGATAGCGGTGCTGGAAGTGGCGGAGGATCTTCCTGGCCCTGTCTCCCTCCTCCGCCTCGACCGCAGCGCCGCCCATCAGCCGCTCGTTGAAGTACTGGAAGTGGTGGTGGACACCGGTCAGCTTGTCGGCCAGGCCCTGGGCGCCGTGCAGAACGGAAATGCCGTTGAAGTCCTTGATGAGGCAGACGAGGAAGGCGATCCTACGGACCGAGATCCACAGGTCCCTGACGGCGATCAGGATGTAGGAGGCTTCCGCCGCCAGAGGAAGCGCATCTTCGGACGTGTCTGCTGGGGGCAGCGGCGTCGCATTGCGCTGCTTGGAGCCCGATCTGCTGCCGAATTTCGCCAGGAATTTCTGGGGAATTTTCGGCAGTTTCAAGGGCTCTTCCACCTTCTTCGCCTCTTCGCTCATCGCCGTCGGGTTTCTAACCCTGCAGAAAAAAAACAGCAGGACTTCATTCTGTGAAATCAATGGCTTAAAATTTGGTTAGAACAGGATTTTAACAAAATCTATCCCAAAAGTAAACACAACTTCACCACAGAGGATAAGGGTTGCTTTAAATGGCTTTAAAGGCAATTTTAATCTGCTTTAATTTAGAAAACGAATTGACTCTCAATAAATAAACTAATTAAAAATTTAATTTCATGTATACAATCGAACCTAAATAAGAGGGATCTCATAGGACTCTCCCAAAATTCCCATTAAAATGCATTTTAATACTTTGTTAAATGCATTACTAAATTCATGAAATGGAATGGAATATCGTTTCAATCTACATGCATTTCATAAATACATTTCTTTTGCAAATGGGCATTTCATGTCTTTGCAATTTTATCGATAATTTCTGGTTTTCCAGGCCAGTGGGTACCCTGTAGTAAGATAGAATAATAATTACAAAGTAAGACCCAAAAACAAATAAATAAATCAAAAACAGCGAAGGAAGAAAAAACAGTTTTAAGTTCTTAAATAGTCACAATTAATGTATATCTGCAATAGTTAAACATACCAGGATATTGTGGTAATTATAACAGTATAAATCTCTTGGGTAAGTATAAATTACTCCAACTGGGAAATAAAACTTGTCAGAACGAAAAAAATACATTTTATTGACAGCACCAAAAATAAATACGAAATGAAATGCCCCAAAAAATTGGCTAATTTAGGCTTATTTGCCATCGTTTTCCCTGCATTCGTGCTCCAGGGGAACCAGAAAGGATGATGAACAAAACTGAAATTGATTGGCTGTTTGTTCCATGCACTATCTACGCCCTCCGTACTAAATCACTTCCACAAATTAGTATCGTAAGCATTTTAATTACAGATAAAGAAATTAAAATACCTTATAAAGTGTGTTCGAAAAATGGCCACAACATTGCTGCGTGCATTCGAATGCCGCATTCAAAATAGAACGCCAGCATGGAACAGTTGCCATGGCGACGAAGGACGCCCGATTAGCTGGACGGATCGATGAGTGGTTGGAATATCGATAAATCGATGCATCTAATGCCTTCACATAGTACAGTGGAGATTCAAAAATCCCTAATAAATTTCGCAATTTTCGTTTTTAAAAAAACGTTTTGGCAGGGTTTGAAAGCTAGATTTAGTATGCACCAAAGGCGAATGTTAGCAGGCCTTCTGGGGTTGTGTTTTCTAATAATTTAAAAATGTAATATTTAATATTTTTTTTAAAATTTTAGTTTCGCAGCTTTGCACAAGAACGATCAATAATAAAACTGCAAAAGTCAATTGAAATGATCCAAATCCCCACGTGAATTTCACTTTAAAAAAAAACAACAACTCCAGTTTATGACTCCTCGCCAGTCGTTAAAAATTTAGCGTTAATCAAGATCTAAGTTTTCTTACATTTCTATCCAGCATCTAACCAACATAAATTAATGAAAAAGTGATAAAAACCTAATTCTAGCTGGCGGCCAATTCGATCTGGCAATTAAACGGTTGCCATATCTGCGAACCTTGCATTTTACGATGCAAAAACTTGTCATAAATAAATGTAAGACGCCAATAAACCTGTTAAGGGGTCACGGCAGGGCGCCATCTTGGAGAGGTTATGACCCCGCTCGCGAGCCATCGCACATGTGGTTTTATGACGAAAATGTTGATAACCATGCTGATAGTTTCTGTCAACATCGTGTCCATCGAGCTCGGTTTTGCCTTTCGTTTTTCCTGCGAAAATAAAAAAGACAAAGACGAAGGACGTTTAATTTCGATTAAATTTCGAATGAAATCCTAGATGTGACAAAAAAATCTGATAAAACTTTCAAAAAAATATATATAAAAACAGCAGTAAAGAGAACTTATTTAAATTTCGGAGTTGCATCAGGCCGGAGTCAGACTCGTAAACGACTTCGGAGTGAAAAGATATCGAAAAATTCTCCAAATCCTGAAAATTTCGCTAAATTCCAGACTTTTGAGAAATATCTGTTTTTCAAGTTAAACGCAATATTAACAAACAGAAATGAAATTAACTCTGACTTTTGTGGCTGTCGCAATTGCGGTAAGTTGAATTATGTGATTTTCAATGTATATTTTTAAAATAATGTCATCTTAAATTTGCAATAATTCCTATTTAGCTTCAAGATTGCTATTGGTCAAAACTTAATAATTAGCGGCGCGTAAATTGAAAAGCATTGGGCTGAAAAGTAGTTCATATAAACCTTAAAAATAAATGCTTCACTACATGTACATATTATACTAATATTTATTAGAAGGTGCTGTTAATTCTGTTTATTTGCTTGTTTATTCTGTAGATAGTTGTTAACGACCAGCTTTTCCTAAACAAAAACTCGTTCTGGGTCTGCAAGAAAATTAGGGCCTAAAACAAACCTGTTCATTTTATTTTGCATAACCTACAGTTGTTAACAAACATTTTTTGATACTATCGTCATTCTATAAACATTTGCCACTAAAAAATTGCTTTGGGTCTGAAAAATAATTAACTTCAAAACATATCTTTTTTTCAAATACAATGTATTACAATATATCTAACAGAAGTCACTATGATCGTTTATCGCTTTTAATCTTAAGATAATTGCTATCAAACATTTTTATTAACCAAAGATCCATTCTGGGTCTGAAAAATAATTAATACAAAGCTCAAACATTAGTTGTTGACAGACAAATGCCCAAATTTAACTAAAACCGTCCATGGGTAAACCCATGGTTAATCCATGGCAATAGCCTGAAGCGTTATTAATAGAATATTTCCAAACGATTTCAAATTCCATTTGGTAAAGCGGAATTAGTTAGTTTTAGCATGTAGTTAGTTGTTTTTCTAATGGTCATCTTGCAAACAATGGTTAAATACTCATTTTCACCACTCACCAGTTTGCGTTTCATGAAGTACATTTCAGTCTGTACGTCATCAGAATTCACCATATTAAACACCCCCTTCAACAATGTCTATCTGCATGTATTACTTCGTGTATTACACACACCAAACATGAATTAAGCTGCAAGGACAGAGATCCTTCATGCTTTATTATTTCTTCTTGCCACCAGGTGGTGTTGGTGCGGTGCGAGGCACAGCGCGGAGCCTTCCGCAACTACTTCTCCTTCAACGAGGACCGGCTGGCCTCACCGCCACCGCCCTCTTCGGACAGCGCTTCTGCCAACAGTCGCAACCGACAGATAGCCGAACTGATGGACATTTGCCTGACGGAGCCTGGGTGCCAGTGGGAGTGCGAGCCGGGCTCAGAGGACGACTGCCAGTGTTCCTGCAAGAGAAGACAGCCCAGCGAGAGCTGCGCCAAGGAGCCAGGGTGCCACTGGGCCTGCACTGCTGGAAGCAGGAGGGAATGCAAGTGCGTCTGCAAGAAACTGACCAGTGGATAAGCCATGAAGATGCCGGTCAGGCCCTCCGCGCGGTCCGTCCTGTTGCCACGATGCACCCACGAAATTTTATACCTATCGAGCCGAAACCTTCGAAACCACTGCCGTGATTTTGGGGGGGTTTAACTTGTGGTAGGGAGGTTAGAGACCATCGCAATGATTTTTTGGACTTGACTCCAGGAGCCAGCTTAGAACGTTCAGTCCAAGACAGGTGTTTTATTGGAGACTCTTCTATGGCTCTTGGGGCGTCAAACGGGGTGTTCCCTAGCACTTATTCAGGGGAGGGGCTGAGGACCCAAACTTTACAAACAGAACCAATTCATGCTCAACCGAATAAGATTTCTTAGCTTCAACCACCTGTGCGTGCCTTTCTAATTCAGTTTGAATTAATATTTCTGTTAATTTACTAAGAAAAATCCGCCAAATCTAGATCTACTGGAATGAAACAATTCTTTGGTGTCATTGGCTGGCTCTAAATTTCTAAGCCAATTTTATTTGTAATTTTGGTATCAAAAACGTTTGCCCATTGTGCTTCAAGGCTCAATCTGGTGCAGGTGGCAGCACCATAGGGCACTTTATAACACGCGAAATACCATGGCCAACTGGAGTAATGAAGATAGGTCGGGCCGCAGCAAACTGCGCTTTTGTTTTGCATTTTAGCAAAATGTTACCGCAAACCGCGATGAATGTTTTTTTTGCAGTGAAATGCTCTTTTGTCAACAAAATAAAACTGATATTTCTATGTATCTTTAAATGTTAAAAATATGAACGTTGTAATAAAAACTTTTATAATAACACAATCATAGATAATTGATTGCATCCTAGTCTTTATACGAAATTCTCTTACAATTATTACTGATTGAGGAATTCGTGTAAAATTGTCAAAATAACCTTTTTAAAATTCAACGTAGCTGAAATAAATTCCAAATTGTAACGCAACGTTAAGAAAAGCACTCCCACCCCATGTAACGTTTTGTACCAAAACGCTAAGACGTTTTGAATAGAAAGATTCCGCCAATTGGTAAGTTTCTGGCATTGCATTCTAAGGCAATTAAACGTAATTCAAGAGGAATTTTAGCAAAGTTAGGTACGTTTGAACGTGCTTCCACACTGCATTGCTGAACAAAATGCATTTATTTTTTAACCCTTAAGTTACTTTGCTTTAAATAAAAACCTATAGTTAACCTTTGTGAAACTTATTGAGGACTCGGACAATATATCGAGGCGAACTAGAGTAGGTCAAGTCAGATTCGGCCAAGGTTGGTCCAGAAAGCGGAGGTGACATCGAAAATGAAGGCCAATAAAAGCGATCGAATGAGGTCGTGATTATGATGATTTTCCTTACCTGGCCTGGAAATTATCCCATCATTTCACAGTTTCCACGCATTATTCCGTTCGCGGGAATCGCAACCATGCAAGATTCCTTATTCTTGGCCATTCATTCGTGTCCGATTAATAATTTTCACTGGTTTTCACTTCCACAATTACTGCTCCCAATGATGTTTTGGAAAACGTTCCAGAACGGAACCGGAAATTATGGAATGGAACGAATGCACGCGCCGGCAGTGATGCCAGACAGCGAAGTCTGCAAGTCATCATAATCGCCTTAGGAACAGTGGTGTAGTGCTAAATTTTTTTTTGCCGGAACGCTCTTGCTTTTTGCCGGAACGCGCTTGTTTTTTTACCGGAACGCTCTTGGATTGGATGGGAAATCCCTGCATTTGGACCATTTCAGGCAATCCCATTCAT
>JAQIXS010001268.1:0-31809 GCA_034700785.1 Rossiulus vilnensis | reverse complement strand
AGTGGGATTTAAATTTGACATGCCCTACCTCTAGGTCTAATGTCTGTGAATCGCATGAAATGATTATGACGTGATTTCCACGTCTGTCGATAGCCATGCAGTAGTGTAACTGGAGGGCGCTTTCTCTTGGTAATCCACCTCCCCGTGTCCTCGTCCACTGTTAAAATACCCTCCTTTATGTTTTCTTTCTTTACAATATCTCTGGTCTCCTTCTCAAACTCATCCTCCCCTTCCGTCGAATGAGTTTCAACCAGCTCGTTACCAGTTCTGAAAGAAAATAGACCCTTCTTATGTAACTATATACTTTAGAATTAGAAAATATATGAAACTATAAATTAGACATTTCATCCAAAAAGCTAAGTATGAAATGACCAAAAGCATCGTTTTGATCAAAAATAAATTTCATTTACGGAATTTTACACACACTTACAGCTGCTGTTTGCGAGGCTTTTTCCTGGGCGATGCTTCCATCGGAGCTGAAGACATGCGGTTTGTGCTGTGGAAACTAGCAGGTGCAAATCTACTCTGCTCAGACGTATCCATAGGTTCTTGTTTTATGACAACATTAAGAGCGGTAGCGCCATTGCAGCTACTGTCAGTGCTTTCCGAAGATTGCCCATTTTCATGAGGTGCTTCTTTCACATTACTGCATTATGGACAAGAGATAATTATGAAGACATTTGCAGATTAACTACTGCAAGAAATCGTTAAAAGCACAAAAACTTGCTTTGTTGATTTTGAAGGAAGAATGGCATGGACAATTGCTGTGCTGGATCCAGATCCTCCTGGATCAGGCCTTGGGCTGACAGGCTGAGAGCTTGACATTGACGCCAGCAGATTCTTCCTAACAGCAACAGTCGTTCTGAATATAAACAGCAAAAATAAAAACACTGGACAAGGCTAATAAAAATGAAGCGAAATGCAATGCTGACCCATCAGTGGTGCGTTTTCTTAAAATGCTTGGTCGAGGCGATGATGGGGGATTTGCCGGAGGATTGGTAGCTTGCAATGGACTACTTGAGTAAGAAAGAGTTGCGCAGTGAGATGCTACTGGTGTTGTCGATGCGGTGGGAGGTGTAGCCAAATTTTCTGTGGTTTTACTATAGGTATTTGTGGATGCCAAAGGATGTCTGGTTGGACTCATGGCAACAATCATTGGATTGATGCTTCCAGAAGGGCGTACTGAAGTGGAGTGCAAGGTGACGCCCGCAGGTTGGTGGGCTAGGAATAAATATAAATATGTTCGAAATGTGAATTTGGCGCCTCCATGCCCCCCGCGCTATGTGGCGCTACTTGTCGGCCTTCTTGGCAGTTATGCTGGAATCCAACATGGTGTGTGTGTTGGATGCAGCTATTTTCGTTCTGTTCATTCTGTTTATCTGTTCATTCATTTCCACATTGATTGTTACATTCTAAAGAGTAATAAAGTCGTCCTTTATTACTAAATCACTGCCTGTGCCAGGAATTTCAACAAAATTAAATTAAGGTTTACGGCTGATGAGGGAACATTCACCTGAATTATACCAATGTTTGACTCTCACAAACCTGTCCTTAGAGTTGGCACTGGCATGGTTGTCAAGGCACGAGGTATGGATGTCCCAGAAATTGGATGCATGGTCAGCGTACTTTGAACGCCCTGCAGAGACTCGTAGTAGCATGTCATCGCTGCAGGGAACTGATACGATGTTTGAGTTGGAACAACGGGCCTGAAAGTGAAACGACAAGATGAAATCCATTCCTATAAAGCGAAGAGTACTCAATCTCTCATACTGACAGACTGATTCATAAACGTAGAGTCCAAATAAAAATGGATTTTGTGGAAAGGCCCATTCAAAGGCGGGTTTATACAGAAACAATGTCTCCATTCTTTTCAACTGGTTAGTTTAAGAACAACGTTGGGAATTTCAGCTATTTTATTTAATATGAATTGCATTCATTATTAGCATACCTTCTTTACTGAAGCTCATTTCCAACTAATGAACTTTGCATAGTTCATGGAGTAGACGGCAAAGCCATTACAGCTAAAAAGTATCATTCTAGAACAAACATAGTCAACACATAGCGCCCATTCATAATAAGTACCTTTCTAGCCTTGCCTCTGCTGAAACAATATTTGACGAAGGAAGTGGTGTGCTGCTCCCACTGACTGGCAGTGTCACGCTAGTTGGAGCCGCTGTTGTCACCACTGCAGATATTCGCTGTGGTGCTGACACATACAGAGTTGTAGTCGAAGTATTTCTTGCCACATCTTGATGTTGGCTCGACTCTGTTGATGGTCTTGTTGAAATGGCCAATGGCTGTGGATGAACTTTAGCTGAAACCAGACAAGTGATAAACATTTAACTGTTTGTTTTATTAATGGGCAGCAAAAACCTGCATTAATAGAGGCAACATGCAACACAAGAATTTACATTTTAACATACCAACAGGGATGGAAGCTGTAGATGTGTTTCCAGATGATGTAATTGGCCTTGGGACACTTTGGGTCGTTCCTGCAATTGTCGGTATGCTGGCTATTGCAAAGGTTTTAATGAATTCAACAGTTAATTTGACCAAAGGTCAGACTCATAAATAAAGTTCCATAATTTGGGATGGCATTCTTCATTATTTAATAAAATCAAACTAATGCAGCATCTCTGGACACACATACAGCAAAGAATAGCACTACAGCTGCTAAAGTTATCATAATTTTGCGAGCACTGGTAGCTGCCAGAAAATTCCTCAAAGATTTTATCACTTTGGATTTATGGGAGGCATGAGATGAGATTAGAATTCTACGAAGAAAGAATTAGGTCACTTAAGCAGACCTTTAGAAGCTGTGAGCACCAAAATAAATAAATTTATAAGGAAACTACAGCTAAATAAATACCTGATTTGATGGGAGCAGCCGACATGATGTTGCTTGAATGCAATAGTGGAATTGGGGCTACTGTGTGAATGGCCTGTGCGATCACTTTCTGGTAAGATGAGTGATGATGTAAACCGCTCTGGGGCAACGATGATGTGCCGATGGGTGTAGGGTGTGTCAAATGCGAACTGACAGACGTTGCATGAGCAGCGATGGGCGAATATGGGGCCAAATGAATGGAAGGGGAGGATGGCTGAATGTGGGCACTTTGATGAGAAATAGATGTCTTTGAAGGGACCGTGGCGGAGGTTGGAGTTGGCTGCACAGGCATAACTGTTGCCGGTGCTGCCGTGGGTCTATAAAATCCCTTCTCTGGAGCCTGTAACAGATAAATGGACAGCTTTTCTGCAGATTGGACGATTATAGGTTGGCACATAAAACCCCAGACAGTGGCAAGAAAAATCCTCGTTACCTGTGGAACATGATGAGCATATGAATGAGTTTTTGATAAATTTGTAGTACTATGAATGAGAGTAGTTCTTGTTGGCATATCACTGGCCCGAGAGATTGAAATAAGCTGTGTTGATGACATCAAATTAGAAGTAGAGCTAGGAAGAGATCTAACAAATTAAAAAAAAAAAATCAGTATGAAATTGCAATTTTATAATTTTATTTTCTTTACAAGAAATTCAGCAAACAAGAGCAGATGTTGAATTGTTTTCTAAAAAAATTCTTATTTTTGAAAGTTATAATGTTCAAAGTTATTTGAAAACATCTAAACAGCTACTGTACTGTGTGAGGACAACTATTTCAAAGGTAAATGTTTCAGACTAGTTTTCATTAGTTTACATAGAGATTAAAAAACAAACTTAAATTTTTTTATTAAGCATGATATTTGGAGGATTTACCATTCACTCAGTATTAACATAAAAATACCTAATTATGTAATTTCAAGAGTAACCAACAGTGAGTAATGTTTTCGCAACTAACGAAAAGCTTACCTGGAAATCTCTCCCGCTAATGATGGTGCAGCTTTCGGAATGGTGGGAACTGAAGCTCGGAGTGTGGTCAATGAAGGGGCACGGGTCTGCAAGCTCGAGCTGTTGATGTGATAACCAATTGTGGGCAATTTCTGAACAGATGACTGTGTTGAGATCATGCTAGGGGCATAAACATGAGGAGCCCTTGTCATTGGACTGGCGACGGAGGACTTAAGGGTTGTGATTGACGCCACTGCAGCTGCTCCTGAAGCATCGAGAAAACGAAATGAACATGCCACCAAATACACACATCATGATATGATGGGCTTACCTCTTGGAACATGTGAACTGTATGTCGCCTGCACAGCTGGATGGTTAAGATGAGAGGAAGCTGTTTGAGTTTGTGTAGGTCCTCTAATGATTGAAGCCATACCAGCAGTTGCAGCCGGAACACTGATCGGGAGAGGTGAAGTACGATGTACTGAAGAAGAGACTACTGCTGGCACTGGTTGACTTTCTGAAAGAACTGGACGCACTACTGCAGAATATGGTTTGTTAGTTTTGTGTTACGCTGGAACCTTCAGCTGAGCTAGGGGCAACATTAGCTTGCACTTACCAGCTTTTGTGATTACTGGCTGGGGGTTGCCCATTGGCGATGGAGAAGGAGTTGATGGCGGGGTTGATATGCTGCTTGTCACCACAGATGGTGCAATCTGTCTGCCTGGAGTAAGTCCAGGGCGAACCGGGCACTATAAAGTTGAGAGAATAACTTTCATCTTCAATCTTCACTGAATCTCCAAACTAATTATAAATTTAAATGCATGCAAGTTAACACTCTTGAAAATAATTAAAAACTGCAATACCTAAACATAACGACTTAATATAATCCTGTTTATAATTTTGCTACAAATAGCAATTATCCAGAAAAACCATCAAATGTCAATATTTGGAAAGAATTACAAGGATTCGTTTAAGATGACAAAGAAAACGTTTAGGCAAATCAGGTCTGGTCAAGAATCATGAATATGTAGGGTCCAGAGACTACAAAACAATCAGAAATTACTCCACAATAATTAATGAGCAAGATTTTATTTCCCTTCAAAATAAATTTCCAATTCATGATCCCTAAAGACAAACTGTATTACTACTAACATGGCACACTACTGTCAAATTCACCTGCATCTGAGCACGTTTATAATCAAACAGTACACGTAGCAGGACAAAAGCTAATATGCAGGTTTTTTGTTGTACATAAAATACGGGCAAAACCCTGCAGCATAGCTTACCGAAAACGCAGACTTTATTGGGTCCAGAAATGGGCGATGGGATTGATAAGACTGAGTGAGCTCTAGATAGGTGCGTGGCGGAGGTTTTTCCACCATTTCCTTAACATCAATCTTCCCATCCGGGTTAGCTTTCGGATTATTCACATTCATGTGCACAACTTATCAGCTGAAATGAAAATTAGTAATCTACTAGTTTGTCAAACCATATGCAATGATTTATGACATTCTAGGCACAAAAAACTGATTTACATTTTTAGACTTCAAAGTTTCATAACTTTCATAATTTATTTAATAACACAAGACTTCTTCAGCATTCTTTCTACTAGTGTGTCAACATATGCATCGTTTGATTCAAACAAGTGGGATGTCAAACCAGTGTTTACCATCCATCAATTAATATTTGGTTTATATTTTTGGTCTGATTAGCTTTTGGCAATGGCTGATCTTTGCCGCAGACGAATGCAAGGCGAAATAAGGTCAAAATGCGCGCGCGTGTATCAACTCCGGCGAGTCCATTTTCCAGAGGAATGAAGCCGCTTAAAAATGCCGTATGTACAAACTACAAACTAATTTACACTACCATTCGAACGATCACGGCGGAAAAAGGAGGCCAGTTTTGGCTTATAAAGTTGTCAATGATCCTTCGCTGCATAACGTAACTATTTCCTTGATAGTTAGGTGGAAATATAAAAGAACACGCTTTAAATTGTGAACTTACTCAATTTCATATAGTAATGCTGCAAGAAGCTTCCAAATGTCAAACGCCCCGCATAAGAGTCGACACTAAAATAATTGATGGAGAAATGGGCTGTAACTTACCAGTATTTCAAATAAATCACCAAAAACTCGAACCAATTAAACGGGCCAACGAAACTACTATAAATAGCCTGCGAAACGCTATGCTACAAAGCGCGCGTCTTTCCCCTATCGCACAGCCTCTCAAATTGTGTCGTTCTTTTCAATTTTCTGTGCGGACAGCGCCCTCTGGTTGCCGACAGCTGCTGATGACGATCCATGATCCACGGGCGCGAGCGTCCTAACTCCTATTTGAGGAACAGGAGCGTTCAGTGGCTTATATCTTTTGAAATACCTGTATGGTCATCCATAAAAGACGTCCTGAAAGTTTTATGATTTTTATGTCATCTCCCCCTCTACCCTTTCAGCCACCATCTGCATGTTCAGTCCGATTTGAACATACGCGTTAATATTGGAAAACATACATAATATTAATACAAATTTATTTATAAGCATTGTCTGTCAGGAAGCGTTCATAAATGACATCATGCCAAAAAACCCTATTTTTGGACCTCCTCCAGGACCTCATTCCAGGAATCTCAGCCAAGTAGTTTTAAATGCAACGTTTCAGGTATTTATTTGACCCTTCTTTGGGCCACTATATACAAAGCAAGAAAATGCAAACAATTGTTACAAAGTCACATGGGAATATTATGCACAAATTACAAATTGCAGCAGTTATACAAAAGTGCAAATATCTTGGAAACCGTGTCTGACGAGATTTCTCAGCTGTAAGCAAACAAACCCCAAGTAAAATTGTCTGAGGAATCTAACGCAAGTTGCAGAGTAAAAATACGTTAAGGCGTTACATTGTGTTTAAAACTAGTTGGTTGAGACTCCTGGAATTACTAATTGAAGATTTCCAGCCACATGATGCCCCGGGTAAACTTCGCAGAGATACAAAGATGCAAGTTTCATGGTCGGATGGTATCTGTTCTAATCCTGCGACCTGTCACACTTGGATTCACTGCAGTATTCCCACTGGTTATCTGGTTCTTCTTTGATCTTCTTTGGTTTTCTTCTCTTGGTTCAAATTCGACTCTCAAAAACTTGCAGAATTACCAGTAAACTTTGGCTCTAATACTTCTGCTTCTTTCAGGAAACGAGGAATTTTTTTTAAAAAAAAAAGGGTTTAGATATGAAATAAAACGCTTTGGGCACTTGACTATCCGAATAAAAGGGCTTTTGTCAAAATCACCAAACCCTAGCAGCATTGAGCTTCAAACGAACGACGCGCTTGCGATGAATTCCACTTCCAGCTCCGTCTCATTGGCTTGTTGCATCGCCTCCAACGCCGCGTGGCCAATCAGCTGCCGGACGAAGTTCGCCAGAAGGGAGTATGTGGGCGAGCCCTGGCAGTTGGGCTTGCAAATGTACAAGTGGTCGGTGTCCATGCGGTGCACCTCTCCGAAGCCGAGGTCTGCAGTAAAGTATTAGTCGGATTAAGGAATGGGTAAAGGGAAGAGAAAAATGTGATTTGAAATTCGCAATGTTGAGAAATTGACGTTACGAACCTGCGGATTCGGGGTTCACGAACATGGCCGTGAGCCCCAGTGCACCAACAGTCGTTTTTCTGGTCTCGCAGAAATTGAGGCACGGCAAATTCCTGGAATGCAGCATCCGGACAAAGCCCTCGTGAAGGGCCTGAAGTTTGGGTGAGCCTGAAAACGTAAATTAGGATCACTGAAATGAATTCCATTTTCATTTTGTTTGGCAATAAATTCAGTCAGTAAATAATATCTGAACTATAAATGTGAATGTTTGTAGGACGAAAATTACATTTCTGATTCCAACAAAACTCTGAAAACCACAAATAACAATAATTAAATTCATAAAGTTAAATATAAAATTAAAAAACTGCCGGATTTACACCTTCCTGTTGATGAAGCTTGACTTCCATAATTAAAATAGAAAAGTTGAATTTTTACACCATCATTAAAACTGTTTGCAAAAAAAACCCAGAGCAAATAAAACATGCCTTGACCAATAACCCAGCGTTTTAATTATAAGAAAATTAATCACAGCAAATTTACCTAAAATTTTTATATTTCTTCTTAAATATTTGCTCCAAAATTTGTCCTTAGAGAAGTGCAGTATATTTGGTCCACAAAATTTTTTTTAGAAGGCTTATGTGATGCATGATTGCTTGATTTTCATGATTGATGATTCATGTTTCATGTTTTCTTGATTTTTATGATTGATGATTAATGTTTCATGTTTTCTTGATTTTTCTGATTGATGATTCATGTTTCATGGTACAAATTTGGTAAGCAAGTGCTCTCGAAAACACTTCGACGGAAACACGTTCATACCTTTCTGCAGTTCCCGCACTTCCGGGGACGGCAGCAACAGGTAGCGCGAGCCGAAGTTGAACGTCGCGAGGGGTGACCCTCTGTGGGGGACGCTGTAAAACGCGATGCCGCGGGTATTTTCGCAAACGGTCCTGAGGGCAGAGTCCCGACTAGATTCGCTTTGCAACAGCATCTGCTTTACCATCAAACCTAGGCGGTCGAAAGATAAACAAATTCTTCAATATTTCCACCGCAAACACGAGATTCTTCAAGATTAGTTTTGGGATCAATGAGCCGGAAATGCCACATCCTCAAAAAGCACCAAAGGTGTTGCCAATTTTGGAGAGCTTTCAATCTGTAATCCTTGCGCTGTTCGGGAGTTTCCCTCAGGGTCTCGCTTCAAACGATATTTGTGGACAACCACATTCTCAAGAACAAACCTTACCTCCCATGCTGTGCGCCACCCAGACAACCGGCCGATCCCCCACTCCCGCCTTGCGGAGCTTCAACAAAAGTTCCAAACTCCGCTGCTCGAGGGTATGCCTGCAACGAAATAATTTCAATCCTACAATTTTGAAATGAACGCATAATGTTCCACCAATAGACTGCGTGACAGTTTAGATCGCGGTGACATTCCGAGCCCGTAGAGCAGTGTTTCTCAAGCCACGATTTGAATGTTGTGGAGCGTGTCTACAGGACCAGCGGTTCCATGCAAGCGTAATATTCTACTATTTATAATCAAACAAAATCAAACAAAAATTTGCCTGCACTGTTGCCCAAGCGTACGTTTTTTGAACAATTCTATTAAAAACGCTTAATGCTAAAACGCATCGCAATGAGTCGGTACGCAAGTTGGAACAGTTTGAGAACCATTGCCGCGCAAAAGCAATGCCGCGTGTCCAAACCCCGCTTACCTCTCTGCCTCATGAGGACACGGCCGTCCCCATTCCGTAAGATGGGTTTCATAGTCCACGATGATGATCCTCAGGTATGGACAATCCCGGGCCAGCCAGTCCTTCGGCCAGCAGTACGTGTAAGCGAGGGGCGAAGGTTCCATCAGAGGATGAGGAGGATCCTTCTCGGACTTGTGGGCGTCGTGCTGACGCCAGGTCTTGAATGCACCGCCGAGCAAGCCGTGGACAAAGACCACATCCCCCAGCACTTTATTCGGACTAAACGAAATGCATGCGTAAAAAGTTAATTATCAGCGATTAGGCATTAACGGCCACGCCCTAGCCGGCTAATCCTTCTGGAAAAAAACAACAGAGCACACTTGGAATAGAGCTGGTTGTACATTAAGCTCCGAGTTTGCATTTTTATAAAAAAAATACATTACTAAATTTATTTTTCAGACATAGAGCTGGTTTTACGCTAAGGTCAGAGTAAATGTTTTTGCAAAAAATATTATTAGTACGTTATGAAAAATAACTCGGGTGTTGGACGACCACCGATTTCCACGGAAAACAAATAATTTAGCAATTGCAACGAGTATTCAAAGCAAAACCGCGTAATTGTTTTGCGCGTTGGGCATCCTTTATGGTGGGGATTTTCCAAAAAATCCAAAACAACCAAACGTTTGAGAGTTTGCACTGTTAAAACGAGCCACTTTTCCCTCCCCAAACATCGAGAGGCTACTCACGTGTCCCAGTGCTGCGGACTGGCCAAATACACGCCGTCTTCGAAGGTCACTTTCACGTTTTCGGCGTCCAGGTTGGCCAAAGCCCGGACTGCGGCGAGGGACACCTCCAGCTTTGGGTGCCGTGACCAAGCGGCCAAAACACCAACCCAACCTACGGCAATCATGCGTGGCAAAGCGTTAGATCTAAAAAACAAATTTAAAAATTAGATCTCAAACTGAAACGTACCAGCTTGACAGATTGGCCTGCGATGGATTTCCTCCGTGGCTAAATTTCCGACAATCTGAGCGATGATGCTGCGGTGAGTGTCGTCTCTGTCCGCGGATGTCGAGGCGTGGAATTTCATAAGCAGCGGCAAGATTTTCAGCCGCACCATCTCTTTGCGGTGGCTGCTTACTGCGATAATTACCAATTAAAAACAAAAAAAACGAAATTAAACAAATTAAAAACCACTTCGTTATAGATTACGAGGGTGCAAATGCGCATTGATGAAACATTTTCCAGAAGATGGAAGCATGGGCGTGGATTATTCCCAAGTATTTAAACACAATAATAGACCGTCCTTCTTACATCGTTTTCCAAAATAAACTAAAGCTCGTGTCTGTTTACGTTCTGAAAACCTGAAAAAAATCACCTCGAATGTATCGTTCCGAAGTAGTGTGTGTAACATTTAAACGCTTACTTGTCGAATGGCGTAGCAATGCCTCCAAGACGAGCGTCCCGAGAACGTTTTCCGGGGGTTTCCGCAGTTTCGGGGGTTTGACGGGTTCGTATTCATGGCTGCTGCAATCACTGTCGATCTAGAAAACATGCATAGTTTATGAAGTTATTGAAAAGATACGTACTTTTTGACATTATTGAAAATGTTGAAAAGTTATAGAAAACAAATGATATTTTTTTTACTTCAAAGTTTTCGTATTTATTGAAATGTTGAAAAGTAATCGAAACCAAACGTAGTTTTTGAAATTATTGAAAATGGTGAAACGTTATCAGAAACATAGGAAAATTCGTTTTTTTATTTCACAGCTTTTGTATTTATAGAAATGTTGAAAAGTAATCGAAACCAAACGTAGTTTTTTGAAATTATTGAAATTCGTTTTTTACTTCGCAGCTTTCACAGTTATGGAAATGCTGCAAAGTTATCGAAAACATACAGTCTTTGAAGTTATTGAAAATGTTCAAAAGTTATCGAAACCATGTGAAAATAAACCAAACGTAGTTTTTGAAATTATTGAAATACGATTTTTTACTTCGCAGCTTTCGCAGTTATGGAAATGCTGAAAAGTTATCGAAAACATACAGTCTTTGAAGTTATTGAAAATGTTCAAAAGTTATCGAAAACATGTGAAAAAATTTTCTTTTACTTTTTGGATAAGGTCCGGTTCAATTTCGCCAAAAAACAACCCAATGAACTACTTTGAATTACAAATTATGACCATTCTCATGTATAATTTGTGTATCGGTTATTCGTTTACATTTCGAAATAAGAAACACTTACACCGTAGCTTCCTCCACCAAGACAACCATCCTGGAGGGCCAGTGCGGTTGCAAACTGGGCACACTTGTGCCCATCGTCTTGGGGCAACAGGCTTAGCACTCTGGCAAAACTTTGCCAAATGTCAGTCTTGGAAAAACAGAACAAAAAGACGAAAGTTAGTCCAGAAATCAGTCCTGCAGCATCAGCTGTGGTTAATAAAACAGATGAAGGACCTTGTCCAGATCCACCGGCAAAGGCGGCGGAGGCAAGAGCATCCTGAGATCCACACCTTGGGTCCGGGCCAAGCCGATGGCCATCCTCCAATCGCTGGCCTGCGCAACTTGGCAGCAACTCGCCACTGAGAAAATACGAGGAAGCAAAAGCACCAGAAATTAGGAACGAAATACTTGGATTTAGCATGCTACGAAAGCCAGGCGAAATGTGGTGCTCCGGGTGTCGTGACAGTTCATCGCGATCAATCTCATCGCTTTGTTTTTCCCAAAAATTGCGCGTTACGTATGAATAGGTCGGGTTTGGTTGTGGTGGTTTCATGGGCTTGGTTTTTGCGAAAATATTTTATCGGATTGCGCTACTTGCGGTGATTAGCCCACGATGGAATGTCGCGGCACCTCTCGGAGCATACAAATGCGAGAATGTCTGAAGATACGCTCAGTTTCGGTCGTACGCTAGTACATCACATTTCACATGGCTTGAAAATAAGTACGTAATCAATTCATGTTGTTGCTAGGATTCGATAACACTTCTGGAATTTCTCAAGGTTCAATTTTGATTCATTTTTACAAACGGGACGTTTTCGAGAACGCTCTAACCTCAACATCCCTTGGAAAAACTGCAGATTTTGGAATAAATTCGGGAGTATAGTTACGGATGGTCCTTTTATCAAACCGCAGGGAGAGGGAGAATCTGATTGGGTCGAGGTCCCATTTTGCTTTTGCCATTTATCAGAAATCTGCCTAAACTACCGTGTGTGCGCACGTAAGCCTCATCCCGTGGAGCAAAACTGCCTTTAAAACCATCTGAAGCCACCAACGCTCCCCTGTGGTTGGGTCTTTTTGTGTTTAATATTGGGATAAATAGAAAGGGGATGTCCTCGATGGACATTTTCTAAAAGTGCCCCTTCTTCAGACCTTATAATTTTCTGGAAAACGTGCGACTCTCACACGAGCGAATGCGGTATTTCTTGCACATCAAACTTTTCTGCCCATGATTCTGCATTGAACGGTGAAGTTAGACTGGAGGGTCCTTCTAATTTGCAAGGTCCTGAGGATATCTGGTAAACAGGCAAGAACGATTCCGGATTAAAATATTCCTTCAAAGGCTGTTTCTTCCGGAAAACATTTAAGAACCTCCAACACGCGGCACATTCTTGCCGGCAGTAGGGTACTGAGTTCAATTCAATTCAACTCAGTACCCTACGAGCAGCAAGTGATATGCCACATGGTAGGGGGGTGTAATCCATCAACCCCATATTATTCGGTGATGGCCACCTCAATGGGAAGATACCGACATCATCGTAAAATTGAATTTCACGCAGCTTAAGGCTGTCCTTTGGAAGAGCATTCCAACGTCGAATGGCATGCAAGAAAAACGATCAATAGTACGGATCCGGACGCGCTCGGAGTTCCATAAGGGGGTTGGAATGACAGTTTCTGCCACCTCCGTGGGTACGTTTAACGATTCCCTCCACCAAATTACGATTACCTGAAAAGGTGATTTTCAAAGAGTTTTCCGACTTGATCGCAAGGTCACCCATTGCAGATCCTTGATCATTTGGCTGACGCTCTAGTCTCGCTGGTATTTACCAGTTACAAATCTAGCCGCTCCACGCTGCATTGAATTTGCAAGTGTCAAGCCTATTAATATATCGGTACACGTTTTTAATGCTCATTTGCATACATACCCTGGTGCAGTGCATGTGTACAATGTACAAACTAATTTTTTTTTTGGATTTTACGGAAAAATTAAGAAATCAGCCCGCTGAGCCTGATGGCGCAATTTCGTCTGCAGCGCTTCGTAGGGGGCGACGGCGTCCTCGATGGCCCTCTTGAACGCCGCACTCCGCCGCAGATCGGGATCGAAGTCCAGCGCCATCTGCGTCAAAACGTCCTTGGCCTCCAGCATTTCATTGACGACCTAAATAAAACACGCCATGAATTTCTTTTCAATTCTTTTCACGAAACGAGACTTTACGGACATTCCAAGCACCTGCAGACTGAGCTTCGGCGCTCCTTCTCCAGGGCCCTCGTCTTCATCAGTGTTCTGCGGAGGATTATCCTCCAGCAGGTCTGCCAGCTCATCCTCGGTCAGGCCCTCTCGATGGGGGGTCAGGAGGTCCTCCACGTCCTCGGCGGTCATATCGGAGAAGCCCTCCCCGCCGACACCGCGGCCGATCCGGACGATACGTTGGACCTCATCGGCCAAAGCCGGAGCCTCGTCCGCGTCAGGACAAATTTGCGGAAGAAGTTGCTTCCAAGACGCTTTCAGGGTGAGTTTTTTGATTTCCTTCGCTGCTTCGGCTATGTCGGCCGCGCAGTCCATCGTGTCGAAGTTCCTCCAGCAGGCTTCCGGACTGGAAGACCTCGAGATTCTTTCGAAGCACCTCCTCGCGTAGTACGCCCTGAAAGCAGCGATAATTCCCAGGTCCATCGGCTGCAGGAGCGACGCGGTGCTGGGCGGCAAAACCATGACTTTGACCCCGGGGCAGACGTCATCCAAAGCCGCCGGACGTCCCGGGGCACCGGCCAGCAGCAGAAGTACCTTGAGCGCCAAGTTCTCGCGCTTCAGGTAAGCCGTGACGCTCGGCACGAAGCCGTCTTTGAACCAGTCGGCAAGGAGCAGGTCCGTAACCCGGGCCCTTTGGTCAGCCCGCCACATAACCGGCAATTCGGCTTTGGCATTCTCATGGGATTCTCCGGGGCTTGGGAGCCTGTGGACCACCAGGGGCTTGAGAACGCAATCCCCCGAAGCGTTGGCACACAAGACGACAGAAACGCGGTCTTTGGCTGCTTTTTCATCCTTGGACAAGAACGTCCTGCCGGGCATTTTCTTCCAGAAGAAGTCTGTTTCACCGGCGCTGAAGATCTGCTGCGGGGCGTAGCCATTCTCTTCGACGACCACCTCCAGCTCCGCTCGGAACCGGGCCGCGGCCTCGTGGTCGGCCCTCATTTTGTGGAGGCCGAAGCGGACCTTGAACTTCTCAAACCAGCCCTTGCTGGCCTTGAAGTCGACGTCCCGGTGGATCCTCCTCCCGAAGTGCTCAAAGATGGTTCTGGCCTTGGCCCTTATGAGCGGACCACTGATGGGCGCGTTCCTCCGGTTCAGATCCTCGATCCACAAGCTCAGCGCCTTTTCGGTCCTCGCGATGGTGTCGTCCCGGACCTGCGACGTTTTGTGCGAGGCTGCGCTCCCAACGCTCTGGGCGCTCTGCCGGATCTCGGTGGCCTTGCTTCTGATGGAGCGCACGGTGGACTCGTTGATTCCAAAAGCGCGTCCCACCGATGACGTCCTTTCCCCCTGCTCCAGGCGGTCAAGAACCCGGACTTTTTCCCCGAGCGTGAGGACCGCTTTCTTCCGCTTGCGCGAGTGGCCATCGGAGCCGTCCATCGCTCAACTAACAAGCCGGTGAGATCACGCAACTTCCTGTGAAGTTTTCCTGTACTTGCTTGTCGTTTCGTGTCCAGACTTTCGGTGCCGGGCTAGAATCACGCGGGGGATTTTCCCTACTGCCTTTGTCACTACAGGTCACTCGGCCTTCAATTGCGAATGCCGAGGGTGTACTGCAACACAAAATGCGCCCTGTACTAGCGGACAACCGATTCTGCGCGGGGAATTTTACAAAATATTACAAAATATTTCAGCATTTTGCGGAGGCACAGGATACCGATGGCATTCTTGAAGTGGACATTCCGGAAGCAACTTTTTCTGTATATAGCCAAACCGAAAAAAGTGCCGAACCGTAAGGTGTCCAGTGCCAAAAATAAACAAAAATCAGCTGTTTTTTTCAGAGGGGAAAAAGCCGAATAGTTTCGTGGAACATACATTTCAAACCTTTTTTAAGTGACTCCATAACGTAAGGTTGCCAAACCATAACGCATCAAGTGACAAAAGTGCCAAGAAGTCAGCTTTTCGGGCGACGGGAAAACACCGAATACTTTCGTGAGAGCCACATTTCGGCCCTTTCCTTCGGTCGTGACGGCGGTGTTTAATTTCAGCATTTCTGCCGAATTGTTTATGCTGAAATCGGCGGAAAGTTATTATCCGCCGTGCCACATCTGTCACAAGATGAAGTTCAACTCCATCGGCGTGACTGGAAATAAAGGTTCGCAATGCACCTTTCACGAAACTTTTGGGGATTTTTTCCCACTCCCGAACAAAGTTGCTTCTGCAATGTCCGCCATGCATATTTAGGAACACTGGCATGGTTCCATGGCCCAACGCTGAACGACCTTTACTCGCATCGTCAACCCTTATCTAGGCACTTATGACGTTCTGGTCTGGCAGTCTCGACTCGCGTTCGAGGGTACCTTTTCGTATTCCAGTTAACGTTTCGATTTCCCCAAATACTGGAACTTACCGTTGAGATGTCGCAGGGAAGCGAGCAGGGTCAGGCCGAGCTCACGATGGGTTTTGTCGTCCGACTGGGCCATCGAAATGAGCTTCCACGGCGTGTTGCTCATGGTGGGAATGAATTCCTTCCATAGGAAGTGGGGCTCTGGAGACGGACGCGCACATTTCAAAATCGCCAAGTATTTTACCACGACTTCCAGCAGAGCCGTGCAATCCGCGGCCAAAATCATTCACGTACCAGTGGTGGCAGGACTTTCGGGCAGGTAAATGTAAACGCTCGACCGCTTTGCGCCTGTCACGACGTGCACCGGCACGGACTGGCCCAAGCGACCATCGAGGATTCGGATTTCGTTAGCCAACCACAAACCCCTGGATGGAAAATGAAATAATATCAAAAGCTGTCGCCAACGTCTTTTCGAGGAAAGCACTGAATTCGAAATCAAGCCTTGATATTGCAACTATGGCCAAAAATACTTTTTCTTGAATATTATTTGAACTGATTTGCATCAATGTGGCAAATGATGCCGTGTGAACCGGGCCTTCGGCTGCATTTTTCTACTGCACATCATTTTAAGCACGCGGACGAACGTTTTTCTAAAATTCAATTGGGTTAATCATGGATTTTTGTCTATAATCTATATTTTTTTTTTCAACATTATTATTTAGAAAACGCCATAGACCAAAATTTGCCAAAAACTGGTTCATGATTGTTGATAAGTTCCATAATGTTCACGGCAATGTCAAGACATGGAAACATATCATGTAAAAGGCAACATTTCTTGTTGTGGCAAGTCATTACAGCGCTATAGTCTTGTTAAATGAAGAGTATACAACGCCTTAACCAATCAGAAATATTCAGCATATAGATCATGCCTTCCCTCGTAAAATTAGTCACGGGACAAGAAAGATTATCCGCAAAACAGGCCTTCTTCCTATTGGTCCATTCGAATTTCCCGTATACTCTTCATTTATCAGGACTATAGTCCAACTCTAACCTGCCCCGACCCAATACTCACCCCAGTGCAGCAATTCCTCCCAAACTAACGAGCAAAGTACCTGAAAACAAACCCAACAGCGGGTGAAACTTTGTCCACATTCGAAACGTGCCAACATAAAACCCCGAATGGCCTACCTTTCGTTTTCGGTAACTTCTTGCTAGGCATTTCTGCCTTTATTTCCCGGTCGAATGCACACACATGTTCTATTTATTCGACGCCATTTCTGTTGTTGTCGCCTGCAGTGTTACCAGATGACGGTGTGTCGAATATTCCCTAGATTCCCTAATGACAGGCCCTCGTTCTGCAAAGAGCTAAAAACAATAATGGTTGCACTATTTTAAGTCCCTCCACTAGGGTCTGAGTTAATTTTTATAATTTGCAAATGGCCCGTGTATTTATTGAAAATTTTAAAAAATTGGATAATTAGATAATGAATTGGATACTATTTGGATTACGCGCCTTGAATGGGGCTTCACTGCATGTCAGTAATGCACTGCGGGTTGCATTGCTTTTTTCTCAAAATTTTAAGGTTCTTCTCTCGGACTGCAACCAGCAAAAAAACAATGTTAGCGCTACTTTTAACTTTTCACTAGGATTTGAGTTATTTTTAATAATCTAAAAATATCCCAAATATTTGTTTAAATTTAATAAATTCGAAATGAAGCAGTACGCGCCCGCCCTGAACGGGCCTTCACTACATGGCAGCTTTGCATTGCGGGTTGCATTGCTTGTTTTCTTCAAATTCTCCAAGTTTTTATAATGAATTATAAACCAAAGCTAAAACCCTGGTGGACGAGCAATTCTACATTTGGGAAAATAAATTTAGCAATAATAATTAGCACGAGAATTATTTTTGCATTGCGGGTATGCTTTTGGCTCAGCCATGACGGATTTTTTTCGAGTTTCATTCATTTTGCAATAAATAATCGAGATGCTTTCGAAACATTTCAAAATAACTTCGCTCGAATTCAAATTCCCCGCCGAAATGGCTCGTTTGCATTCCGGACGCCAGGTAGCGCCTTCCCCTCGGACGCCTCCCAGCGGCCGCCAGGTGAAACTCTTGATCATTTTCAGTTTTTCGTGATCGGTGATCAGAGGACTGCCTCTGATTGTTGCTTCGTGCGCGACCTGGAAGCATGAATCCTCCGATCGTGGACATCCTCGCCGCGGCTCCGACCTTGTGACGCCGGTCCGCGATGTTGCCGAAGTTGGGCGGAGAGCAGTTCGAGAGCGCAGCCTCGATAATCCTGCGCGTGCCAGGCATCTTCGTCGTGGACTACTGGTGGCAGTACGACCGATCAAGGGCCTGGCCAAACACCGTGGAGTGGGCGGACATCGTGGGAGCAATTCTCACCAACATAGGTAAAGAACGCCAATTCCCTCTCCGCCCTTGATCAGCTGTTGGGTGTCCAGCCGACCCTCTTCCCCTGAAGGTCAAACTGGTGTTGACAGCTATGTTCCAGACACCTCCAGGGCCCTGGTACCCAAAGGTTATGGAACTGTACCTGCATGGAGTGATAGGTCTAATGATGTTCTTTATCCATGCCCTACAAGTAAAAAACTGCTAAGAATGTACAAGTTGTCATGTTCGTGGAACACCATTCTACGAGTCCATCTTTTGCAAGGCCACTCACCTGTAGACTGTGGAAGTGTTGGAGTGTTGTGGAATACGGCCCTAACAGAAGACTCGTAGAATGGTGTAGAATCGGTAACAACGTCTTGCAGGTGACGTCATGAAAGCACACGCCGTACTTGTGAGGACTTCACCTGCAAGAAGTTTCTAAGAATGTACAAGTTGTCATTCCATGTAACGTGGAACACCACTCTACGAGTCCATATTTTAAAAGATTTGTGAGTCTTAGGACATGGGGACCTGAACGTGCACACAGTAGGACCTGCCTAAACTAACGTCCCTCGGGACTGAGGCCAAACATAGGAACTGGCCCTCCTAATGCATACGGCAGTTTTTCCCATTCTTGTTGACGCTTGCCAACACCTGCACATAAATACATGTGCAGGTGTACATTAGATGTAATGCACACAAATAATCTACATTACATGTAATGTACCCAAGTACGTGTCTTCATCGCAGAGCCGGACGCCAGCAAAGTCAGCGGAAAGGTGTCACCGCTCTACCGGGGATGAAGGACTGATTGAGCCTTATCAGGAATAAAGCCATATCTAGGAAGATTTGTTATGTCTGTACGAAGTCATTCCAATGCTTTCCCAATCTGCATCCCATTCTGCGTTAGTGCAGCTGAACTCGGTTGCAACGAGTGTCGCAATTTGCTCGTTGTAACCGTTACTCGTTACATCCGTCTATACATAGACCCACTGTGCATTTCAAACTACACTGTGCCTTTCGCTGGACAATCTAAAAACACTAAGCGGTTGGTTTCATGGATGTCTTCAAAATTACTAACTGAGTGTTTGCTAAGTGGGCAACACCGGAACCCAGATCTGGTTCCAGATCCGTTATAACGAATTTGGAGGAAAACCAATCACTGGATAACAACTTAGGGAGGTTTACTAGGTGGAGTACGGGTGCACCATGTTGGGACCGACACCTGATAGCGGATATCAGTTTCGGCAACTGTAGGCTAAGGCCCTATCTGTTTTGGGTCCCTGGCCCAACTCTGGTCCTGACCTGTCGGGTGGCGTGTTCGGCGTGAGATCGAAATGCGATCCTCCAATTAACGAGGTTTGCATGATTAGAGGATGAGGGTCGTCCATAAAGTCTGCGACGGTCAAGGGGGGAGGAGGAAACCCCCAAAGGTATCTGTGCCCACCATGCATAGACAAATTCATTCACTTTACTGCCTAGATGGGATCCCGGAAGTATGCAACTTACGCAGGTTGAGTTACAGTGTAGTCAATAAAGTTAAAAAATCAACTCAAGCTGGTGGCCAGAAATACCCAAATTTCAATTGTAGGCCTACTTAATTGTAAATAAATAAAAAGGAACGGAAGTGATATTCCATTACATGGTTTTTAGAGAAGCAAAATAAATCTGAAGAGTAAAATACTGGGCCCGTAAGAAACGTTTTGTTTTGCATAGTCTGAAGATTCGATTTCAGTCTAATCAGTTGACTAAGTAAAGTGATAGAAATGATTTGAGGCTTTATTTACGTACTGCGATGTTCTGCGATTAAACCAAACGTGGGGTCAAGGTTCTGGAAAATTACTATGGAAAATTGTTGTGGACTAAGGGACAAAATCAAACATGTCTAATAGGAAGCTAATCGTATAAACCTGTTGATTTTAATTAAATAACATTCTTTTAATTAAAAAAGAGTAAGTGTTTAGGGAAAGGTTTTCGAAAAATGGGTCCAGGTGGTAATATTTCAATAAATGTTATGGATATGGAAGAAAAGAGCAACATGCTTTTAGTGACGAATCTAAATATATACAAAAAGAACGAATTTTCATAGAGCAATAATTTAAGAAAAAAATGTCATCAGAGTTTGGCTATTTTATCTTGAAAAATAGGAAGTTAATCGTATGAACCAGTTATTTTCAACTAAATAACTGTTTCTTTTTATCAGAAAAGAGTAAGTTGTAGGTGAAGATGGGGCCAGACAATGCTTCAAAAAATGCTAATTGTTCGGGAAAAAGGACGTATTATAGACCAGTTCTTTTCAATTTAAAGATTCAGACGTTTTTAAATTGTCGAATAGTAAGCTGTAAGAGAAATTTCGGAAGAATTTCGGTAAAACCTACAACGTTTACGAAATATTAATGGCATTATAGATCAATTCTTTTCAATCTTTAATATTCAGGGTTTTTAAATTGTCGGATAGTAAGCTGTAATAGAAATTTCAGTAAAACCTAGAACGTTTACAAAATATTAATGGTATTATAGACCAGTTCTTTTCCATCTTTAAGATTCAGACGTTTTTAAATTGTGTAATAGCAACCTGTAAGAGAAATTTCAGGAGAATTTCGGTAAAACCTAGAACCTTTACGAAATATTAATGGTATTTTACACCAGTTCTTTTCAATCTTTAATATTCAGGGTTTTTAAATTGTGTAATAGTAAGCTGTAAGAGAAATTTCAGTAAAACCTAGAACGTTCACGAAATATTAATGGCATTATAGACCAGTTCTTTTCCATCTTAAAGATTCAGACGTTTTTAAATTGTGTAATAGCAACCTGTAAGAGAAATTTCAGGAGGATTTCGGTAAAACCTAGAACGTTTACAAAATATGAATGGCATTATAGACCAGTTCTTTTCAATCTTTAATATTCAGGGTTTTTAAATTGTCAAATAGTAAGCTGTAAGAGAAATTTCTATAAAACCTAGAACGTTTACAAAATATTAATGGTATTATAGACCAGTTCTTTTCCATCTTTAATATTCAGGGTTTTTAAATTGTGTAATAGTAAGCTGTAAGAGGAATTTCAGTAAAACCTAGAACGTTTACGAAATATTAATGGCATTATAGACCAGTTCTTTTCCATCTTTAAGATTCAGACGTTTTTAAATTGTGCAATAGTAACCTGTAAGAGAAATTTCAGGAGGATTTCGCTAGAACCTAGAACTTTTACCAGGAACGACGTAGATGAAATTTGGGGAAAACAAATATCAGGAATTGGGGAAGAGGATTGATAAACCCCCTTCAGATACACAATTGTTTACCCTGGTCTGCTTTAAGGTATGAATACACAAATGCATGCTAAGGTCAAGATGAAGCAAAACCTCAGGTTTCTGAAATTGGAACTAAAGGACACTGATATGGGTTATGCCAGGTCAGCTGAAAGATGCAGGCATGGAAGGGTGGTGAAGGTTGAGGTTTCTGGTTGGCATCGTTTTGGACACGCTCGAATCGCCTCTAGTTTTTAGGGAAATAATTGCAGATTGTTTTTCTTTAGCACTTTAGCAGTCTCAGGTCAAGCCCTGAAAGCTTCGTTCGAAAATTGGCGAATGCTACTTCACTATTTTTGTGCCCATTTTCAGATTTGTTTTAATGTTTGCTGAAATCGTGTAGAAAAAGCCACCGATTTCCAATGTTGGATTTGACATGAAATACCAACACTTTTTTTTTTATTATAAATTTATATTTAAAAAATGCTCGTAGTGGATTGTTTATTAAACGTAAAGAATAATTGATAAAATTACTTTTTGCTTAAAATTCTTATTCTAATTGTCAGAGCGTGGTTTTATTTTTAGAAGTTATTTATGTTAAATGAAAATTAAATCACCTTAAATACCGTTTGCGACCTCCGATCCCCATAGGAGGAATTATGATAAAATACTGAAAGCAAAAGTGTGTACTTTTTTGCATGAGGGGCGCGTTTTTCGCAAAAAAAAATTAGCATGTTCCTCCTTCTTTCCCATAAAACTTGTTCATTGTTTTAAGGTGATAAATCCTTCCAGACCATCCTTTTACCGTAAGGTTTTAAAAATATTTAAAAAAATATCGACATGGAATGCATTTATGCCTTTCATGGTGTCATCTTTGAATTTTTCAGGTAAGTGTTCCCGTCCACGCAATTTTCATATTTCAAAATATGAAAAAAAAAGTATGTGCAATGTGGCAAGACTATCGATCAGTTTCGAGGATGGTCTACTGAAATTTCGTCCTTTCCCTCAACCCAACTAACTTTCAAAGATCTTTTCTTAAGTTCTGCAGCAATAAATATATATTTTTTTTCAAATATAATGATTTCTGGACAGCTGTATTTTTGTCAGTAAAATAAACGATGAGAGTGAATTGATATTTACGAACACTTTAAATTGGGTTTTTTTCCCCTGCATAACCCCAGCAATTCTTGTGCAGTTGCATTTTTGTGACATAGATTATGTCATATAATTTTTTTCGGATGACATAGATCACATGTTATGGATTTTGGGACAAGTTTGTTGTTAAAGGAAGGCCATGAGCGAACAAATAATTACAAGTTATGGATTTTGCCTTACAATTCGCTAAGCCCCGGTCGCACCATCGCGGGTTAAATGAAAGGTTAGATAACCCGGGGTTACCTGTAACCACAAGTTAACTTGAGGGTTTACTGCACCATTTCACTTCAGGGACTTTTAACACAAGGTATGGCAAACATGGAGAGAGCCCATTGCAGCTAGGAATTCTGGTAAAATTCCATTATAATTACCAACCTTGCCTATTGGATGGTTAACTGCTAACCTGCTGTGATGCAATACGTTTCCTTGGTTGACTAGAGGTTAACCTAGGGCTTGGCTTAACTTTTGTTGGCGCAACCGGCATTTGGAGAGGTAATGGGTCCAAGAGGTGAAAACCTCAATAATTGCTCGCCATAGTCCGCGCAACGAAAGAGTATTCTGAGCCTAAACCAATCAGAGATGTTCAGCTTATCAGGCCTTCCTGAACAGAATGCCACAAAGTCATTGAAGGACATAAAAATGGATTAATCGCAAATCACGCGCTTCAATTCCGTTGGTCCATTAGAGTGCCTGGTATAATCTTTCGTTGTATGGACTATAGGTACATCACGCATGTATCGCTAAGCTAGCAATAGAGAACGCCATTAGCATTAAGCTAAGTGTACTGCGCATAAACTCACTCTTACCCTGTATCATTGCAGTCCCCCTGCAGGGTGTCTTGCTGCTCCTCCTGCGGCTCGACCGCCTGGTGGACCTGTACATGCACTACATCAGCGCCAGCCTGCTGGTGGTGGCCCACCTCTTCTCCGCCCACTACGTGCTCGTGGAGCGCCAGGGGCAGACGTCGGTGGTGCAGCAGCTGCAGCCGTCTCTGGGGCCGGACGACTCCGGCTTCCTGAAGCGGCAGGTGGCCGCGCTGCTCATCCACGTGGTCATCGCCTCCACGGTCGCCTTCCTGCTGGACCTGCACCACACGGCCCAGCGCATGATGCTGGCAGCGTACGCCCTGCCCGTCGTCGCGCGCCTCTCCAGCTTCCCCACCAGAGATCTGGACATGGTGCACAACTTCGCCAGCGCCTTCATCATCCTGCAGGTCATCTACTACGTGCTCAAGTACATTCCGGCCGTGGCCAGCTCCTGCAAGTACGTGGTCAACAGCCTGCTGCACGCCCTGGAGGTGTACGGCTGGCTGGGCGTCTCCGTCGCCATCTGGAACTCGCTCTTCGTGCCCGTCCACTTGTTCCTCTTCTGGCTGGTGCAGCTGCTCGCCAACCTCTACTACTACTACTATCAGGTAGGCCAGCTGTGCGCGCACATTCAGATCGCAGAATCTACATACGCTTACGGGAGAGTCGTAGTCTTCACTTTGCGGACAATCACGATGCTGGTAGGTGACATTGCGGAAATCTACATCCGCTTATGGGAGCGTCGTAGTCTTCACTTTGCGGGCAATCACGACGCTGGTAGGTAGCATTGCGGGAACTTAGGTAGCCCTCTACGAGGTGGATATAACCATGGCCGTGCAAAGCGCGCACTTTACGATGTTATAGCAATGCGATGTCAACATAGGCGACGCTTGGACTACGACGCTTCCGTGGGCGGCGTTTTAAGCCGCGATGGAAATCTCTGCGATTATGGGTAGCACCATCTCGGTGGAACCGGCTGCGATTCTCTCGCAGAGCCAGAGGCCGGTTATGTTCACAGACTGTCCGGGTAATACCTCATTTCCACCATATTTGAAACGAGTTCCTAGACGTGGAATGGCAGCGAAACGAGAATGTGAACGGCATTCCAAAATGATGGGTGCTCCCGCTGTATCCGTGGGATTCGGCACAAAACGCCAAGCCATAACGTCGTAAGTGCCCCACCCCCAAGACACCTTTCTTTCGGCTTAATACATTCTAGGAGCCATATCACTCCAGCTTCAGTGATGATCAAGCAATTGGGCCATCCCTAGGCCTTGTGGAGTAAAAATAAACTGTGCCAACAATACAATGTAATGCTACGGTTATGGTTTGGCACCTCCATTTGTCTTCCATCTATTCTATTTGATACCCTACAATCAGCACTTAGGTGCTATGTGGTAGGAGGTCAATTAGTTTAACCAAAACCACGAGAACCACTATTTAACCGACCAGGGATTTGAACCCAGGTCTCACGACCGCAAGGCGGACAAGCTGCTGCTAATTTCACCAACCTTTTCTCTTCCCCCAGTCGCAGACGCAGCACGACGAGTGGTACCTAGTCCTGTTGAAGTGCACAAGCGATGTGTGCACCTCCCTCATCAGCCTGGCCAGCACGTCAGTGGCCATCTCGTACCTCTCGTACTTCCTGCTGACGGCCACCAAGTTCTACCTGCAGGGCTACAACGCCTTCGTCAATGACAACGTGGGCCACAGCGGCTGGACCGAGGGGCTCACCATGGTGCTGCTGGCAATGCAGACCGGCCTCATCGACTTGAAGATGCCCAACCGTGCCGCCGTCATGAGCATCATCCTGTTTATCGTCGTCTCCTCCCTTGTCCAGTCCATGTTCGAGATTACCGAGCCCATCCTGCTCGCCCTGAGTGCCTCGCACAACAAGAGCGTGGCAAAGCACCTGCGCACGCTGCTGCTCTGCGCCTTCCTCTTCGCCTTCCCGCTCTACATGACCCTCGTGCTGTGCAACGTCTTCCAGATCGACTTCTGGATGCTCGTCGTCATCTCCAGCTGCATCATGACCTCGGTGCAGGTCCTAGGCCTGGTGGTCGTCTACCTGCTGTTCATGTTCGACGCGCTGCGGGGTGAGCCCTGGGAGCTGCTCGACGACGTGGTGTACTACGCACGCGCTGTCACGCGAGTGCTCGAGTTCCTCGTCGCCGTGTTTGTGGTGGGGGCCGGCCTGCGCGAGTCCATGCAGGGCCAGTGGAGCTGGATCAACTCCTCGGTGCTGCTCATCCACTGCTACTTCAACGTGTGGCAGAGGCTGCAGTCCGGCTGGAAGAGCTTCCTGCTGCGGCGCGAGGCCGTGCGCAAGATCGAGTCGCTGCCCGTGGCCGCCGAAAGCGAGCTCGGCGAGTACGGGGACGTGTGTGCTATCTGCTATGCCGACATGAAAACTGCCCGCATCACGAGGTGCCGCCACCTCTACCACGCAACCTGCCTGCGCAAGTGGCTCTACGTGCAGGACAAGTGCCCCATGTGCCACGCGCTCATAACCCAGCCGAGCGAGGAGCCTGAAGCAGGCACCGAGCGGCACTGACTGGTGTGACACAGACTTTGCCTTCTAGTTCAAACTTTTCTGGTTTTTCTTTTCTCCTTATGCACCCAGTGATCTGTTTTCCGTACACACTTATCCATTTTTCGTTACGCCTCACTCTCGTTTTCTTCATTCTTCCCACCCGTCAATAAATATCTGATACCGAACTCGCTCCGTTCTTCCATAGGCCGAACGTCGCCGGTGATCCTGCATTTATACCAACGATTTAAAGAGTCCTAAGCGGTAATCTGAAAAGACTGGCAAAGAAAGAAATTGAAAATAACGGGGCGATTCATAATTATTGCCGGGGTTTCCACAGTCTGTAGATCTGAAACCAAGTACAGCCACACATGCTTACGGAGAAATAATGCGGTACTCTTGATGTTTTATTTGGCAACACCTTATCCGCTGCAGTACTTTCCGCTAAAAATCAATATTATAAGTTATTAGCTCATATAAACCACAGCGGGAAATAAAGTGATGCCAAATAAATCCGTTCTACGTGGTTGCTTGCGGCTTTAAATCTATAGACCATGGAAACCCCGACAAGAATGATTCTTGCACCTCGGATGCTGTTGATGTTATGTGGAAATCTAAACTTTTTTTTTTTCACGGAGTTTGAATTGTTCGTGTTTTGCCAGACGGCGAGCTACTAGCGATCTAGTCGATAATTTCCCTTCATTAAGAGCACACTTTTGAATCTAGGATCGAATCATTTTTCTCGCTAATAGAGTCTTGGCTAATCGAGGTTGACACCGACGAAGGTAAGCAAAATTTAAAAAATGTTGAGTAATACTTGTAGTAACATTTGACGAAATGGTTTAGTTTGAAGATATTCTGTGGAAAATCTGTAATTAAGACGATACCCTAAATCGAGATGTGGGGGAACGTCTTGTGTGCTTGGGGATAATACTGAACTTATCGAGTCGTTAATGATTGGGGAAAATGAAGGAAAATTCCGAATATGATGGGAAATCGAGCAATACTGCGAGGGAAATGACATTTAGAAAATCTCACTCCGAAATGATGACAAAAAAATTTCGACCATTTCCTGTAATTCGGAATTTCTTGCACCGAATTTTTCTCTGAAGCTATAAGAGGTCTTGTTAACAATGTTAACTTCTAATTTTACTCTTTAAAAATGATGACAAGACAGGTGCCGTCCTTCTCGCGGTTCTTTGAGCAGACAAACGGACACATTTTCCATAAACCCAAACCCTCACGATTCTCCTAGTCCATCACATCTGCTTCACCGGAGTTACGTTCAGCAATCGGAAAGCGTCCTCCAGGGTTCTTTTTACGCACTTCAGCAGCCACAGGCGGGCGAACATCACATTTCTCAAATGCGAGGCGGGCTGAAATAAGAAGACGAGGTTTGTAAGTGGATAAAACGTGGAATAAGTGGATGAAATGATAAAATGTGTTCTACCATCAAAACGCGGACGTGGCTGTAATATAAGCTCGTTCGGTGGCCGAGCTCGGACAGAAACTCGATTATCTGGAGGAAATTGAAGGAACGATGAAAACTAATGTCAGAAAACAACAACTCACAGAATTTCCAGCTGAATTCGCGTTATCATTCACCGAATGGAATGCCGGATTGATGTTCGGGTGAGATTCGTAGTCCTGAAGATTGCGGGCGATGCCGTGGATTAGCTTCGGGTACCTGGCGAGCAACAAGACCAAGTTCCACTCCTCCTGGAAAAGAATTGCTTGTTTAAAAAATAAGGTGAAAAATATATTTAAAAAAACATTTCTTTAGAAGTTCATAATTCGCATCCGGCAAAATCGGAGAAAACAATTCTAAAATGCATCTGTAATTTAGTTAATTAGATGAGAGATAAGCTTCATTTCCTGTTTGTAGATTTGTTAAAATAATTAAAGAGAAAAGTTCTATGAAATATCTCTGATAAGACTGGAATAACTCCGTAAAATCCAAAATGTTTTTGAATAAATATGAAAACCTTAATATTTAGAATCCAGATCAACACTTAGGTGAAATTGGCCGACAATTCAAAATTTTGGCGGAAAAAATGTACAGTATTTTTGCCCGCTTTAAGTAAATAAATTGACTCTGAATACGAAAAATAATTAAAATTAAAATTTATGAATAAGTTACTTTTTCTTTAAAACTAAGGTCCAATTTCGGGATAAGTCTGAAGAAAAACTGAACATAATTAGAGAAATTTTGCCAAAAATTTGACAATGTATATTTATACAAAAAAAACTGAAAGATAACATTCGAATAAATAATTCTGCAAACTTGGCAAAATTTCTTTAAAAAATGCGATACGCTTAATACTTATAAAACAGGAAAACTAAAGGAATCAAAGGCTCGAATTTTGACTGCCAGTTCCCGGAAATTTGGAGAAGTTTGGAAAAACAAGTTAATTCTTCAGCAAAGCAAAAGAGATCAGGATTTAATCACCGCGGTGCCATTGTCTCGAGTTGGTTGGGAAAATTGCACGTCTGATCAATCGGGCCAACTTGCCTCTTTCCCCAAGAGTGAAAAATCCGCTTGATCGATCGGCGGCAACGGTGCCATCCCCTCGTCGGCCTCAAAGTTGGACAGCAAGACGCATATCCTGGCGTAGTTGTACATGACGAACGTGCCTCCGCCGTCGCTCTCGTCAACTTTTAGCCGCACCTGGACGAGTGGAGAAGCTTTCGCTACACGACGGCAAATTCAACCGGAAGTTCCAAGGAAGCGCAATCTTACCGCCTTTGCCGTGCCGCACGCCAGCACGAGGAACTTGACGTTCAGGTCCGCCAGGTGCTCGAACATGGCGCTCAGCTCCTCCCCGCCAACCGCCGGGGCTCCGTACTTGTGCGCGAACGACTTCTTCACGGCCTCCCGTTGCATTCTGGGAGATCGGAAACCGACATTGGCATTAGAGCACCACGTCTGGCCACGCACTCGTTCCACGAGTCTGGCAGGAGATGCGGCCAAATGCGAGATCGCAATGAAAAGTGCAGTCAAAGCCGCAATTATCCAAAAAATAGACATTTTTTGTAAAATGAACTTTTCACGCGATATTTATAAGCAGGAAATGAACGCCACGTGCAATGCTGGTAACCTCCGAGTGGCTTACGAAGGTGTCGCAGTTGGTTATCGAGCACCCGTGATGTGACGCGGATGACTGATGGGTGCCAAACCATAACTTACCAAGCGCCGAAAAAAATAAACTTTTCAGGAGAGGGAAAACTAGTTTCGTGAAAGATAGAGAGAGCAGTAATCTGACGTCGTTCATACGTCATACACCTGCGGCGTTTAATTAGGAAAACATAAATTGGGTTTCAGTCGAAATTTTGCCAAAACGTCGTACGCGCCGCATGTGTGGCACAACATGTGCGTGTTCAACGCCCTCTTCACTTGTAGCAAGTAGGATAGTAGCGCACTGATGTCATTCACTACTTCATTTTGACGTCACCTTCACGTATTTCTGGGGAGGAAGGGGATATCTAGAGCCTAATACCTTATGGTCTGGCACCCGCCAATTGCCAAAGTTGTTTCTTCCCAGCGCAAGCCCGTACCTGTATAATTCGTCAGCGTTGGCACAACTCGGGTTGTCGGCTCTCCACACCACCGGGCCGTGAATTAGCCTGGCCTAAAGCAGACAAAACAGAAGGGATTAACGCCGTCCTAACCGATTTGCTCGCAGATTCGAATCCGTCCGCACTCACCAAAGGCACACCTCCGCCATCCCCTTGTATCGTCCCGTTGTTCTGAGATTCCGGAACCGTAAGGGGTGACGCGGCATGCTTGTGAGTAACCAAGATGCAGACGCTGATTGGCTGAACACGAAGAAAAACATATTTACAAAAAATGAGCAATTTATGAGCAAAACTGCACGTTACAAAACCGATAAGAATGGTTTTTGCTTTTCTAGTTGCCTTTTGGGGAAAGAATTCAACAAGTTTCGATTCGGATGGCAATTACCTGTCTCACGTGACCATGGACGAAATGTCGGAGGCAATCCGAGTGTCCCCACCGGCCAACGTGTTCCGAATCCTTCCCATGACCTTAATTCCAATCAATTTCAACCAATGGGATTAGCGTCGTTTCAAATATCGTTCAAAAATAGTACGACCGACTCGATCAATTTGCATTATTTTTTTCATAATTTAAATAGGAATTCCAGGAAAGCGCCATAGCAAGCATAGCAATAATCGTTGAATTTTCTTTTTTTCATAAAAAAACGATGAATCTATTTACCAGTTTGTTGAACTTGTTGCGTCAATCTTTGCGAAATTGCTTTGCATTCCGAATTGCAGGCACTTTCGCAAATTCCGTCGGCACCGAGGCGATGCGATGCGTACGCTTCAAACCTTTAAATATGAAAACAAAAAAAATGAAAAAAATGGCATTAAAAGGCAATTTATAGAAGAATAACATAGAAATAGAAATAAGAGATAACCTAGAAAAATGATGAAAATTTGACAAAAACACAGGTATTCTCAACTCGATATTGAAGTTAGGCCCCGCCGCCCTCGTCACAAAGTTTGACAGGCTTTTTCCCACAAATTCCGCACACACAATTCAAAAATCTCCACAATTTTAAACAATTTTAAACAATGAATGAAACGTTAGCAGGGTGACTGCCAATTCCCGGAAACAAAATTCCCTGAGTTAAAAACGGTTTCTGATCTCATTTTTCCAGGTTCATAACAATAGTTTAATAACTACATGTAGTTTCAATATACTTTGTAGTTTGGAATGTAGTCTGGAAATCCTTCCCATGGAAATCAATTTGGGTGCCGAACTTCATAACCGTATTCAAAAAATACGAAATAAAGTTGATATTCAAAAATTCCAAAAATTCCCCGCGTTAGCCGAGTATTCCAAGATTTCCAGGTTAGCCGACACCCTCGACATGAAACGTCTTTCAAATACTTTCAATTGTCATAGACAGAACGGTTTGAATACCTTTTGCTTTCCAGAATTCGTTTCGTCAAGTCCATCAGAATCAAGGTCCTCAATTCGGAAAGGCTGCAGGATTTGGCGCCGATGCCCAGCGCTGGTGCCGAAACCAGGGCTCGCAATTTCGGCACGTGTGGAACAGGCCCTGGCTCTGTAAGGTCCTCGCATTCCTTCCCAACGGAGTTGAGAACAGCCGCAGTCATGGCTGCCCGATTCAGCCACATGTTAATTTGCAGCACGGGGGCGGAGGTGGCTTCGCACCTCTCCAGGGGCACGCGCCATCCCCCGCTCTTCTGGACCACTCCGGAAACCTGAAAGCAAGGAAGACAAGGGACAGTTCACTCAGCTCCATGTCGGCAAATCAACTCACGCTTGTCTTGAAAAGCAGGGTTAAACCACGCATGTGTGAAGGGTGCCAAACCGTAACGTACCAAGCGCCGAAAACCCGACTTGTCGGGATTATATTCGTGAAAAATAGAGATATCAATAACCTGATTTCGTTCAAACAGGACTAAGTTCCCATCATTTATGACAAACATTCCGTATTACTTTACCTTAGACGATCATTAGTAATGTCATTACTTTCTGAGAACTGCGTCCTGATGACATTACCAACAATCTTTACTCCTTCATTACTTGTCAGCTGCAAACGATGGCGTTAAATTCCCATCATTTACCAGAAACATTCCGTTTCAGTTTACCTTACACGGTCATTAGTAATGTCATTACTTTCTGAGAACTGCGTCCTGATGACATTACCAACAATCCTTACTCCTTCATTACTTGTCAGCCGCAAACGATGGCGTTAAATTCACATCATTTACCAGAAACATTCCGTTTCAGTTTACCTTACACGGTCATTAGTAATGTCATTACTTTCTGAGAACTGCG
>JAQIXS010001267.1:0-31815 GCA_034700785.1 Rossiulus vilnensis | reverse complement strand
CCCACGCCAGTCTCCCTACCCCTTGTCACCTTTAAAACCCAGCCTACAGTTGTATGCATTTTTGTTCTTGATTTGCTATCGCAATACACGTGAAAGTATAATAATTTCAGCTGCATGTTGTTATTTATTGTGGCTCGTTGGCGTGACAATGCTTCATTTAAGACAAATCGACCTCTCTGCTATATCCGTTATTTTTTTTCCTCCACATTTGCACCACAAGAGAGGGGCAATGAGCCTTCCGGGCGTGGCCTCCGTTGGCCCAGAACCTCCTCGCACTACCGTGGACTTGAAAGCGCAGGGACCTCTGGCACTTCGGCTGCTGGATTTCTGAATAGAAGCGTCAATGGAGCGGGGTTATTAAATTAGCATCTCCAATTATTTTAATACTATAGCTTGGGAGCTTACTTTATTAGCCTCTACTCATCCCTGAGAAGTTCCCCCTGATCCGGGCAACAGGATGTCCCCACGCATATGCTAATTTGGACCATTAAGCGCCTCGTTCTGGCAGCCAAAAGCTACTTCCTAACCACTAATTTGTTGGCTGCTTCTGGTAATTCGGGTAATGCCGGTCGAAAGCGAAGAGAAAATTGGGAAATTTGTCAGTGATTTTTTTTTTTGTTGTTGCAAAAAAAACAAAAAAAAAACACTTCCAGGCGGTAATTTTCTGTAATCCAGATTAACCAGGGGGTAATCGTTGTGGGCAACGGATTTGCAAAGGCGCTAGGGGTTGTCTATCAAGGACGTTGTAGGTTACAACTTGGAGTGGGGGGGGGGGGGTCACACAAATTGGGTATGTTACACGGTATATAGGCTTTCTACAAATATAAAATAACGCACCCGAATGACCGTATTCTAGTAACTAGTAAAGTAGTTTTTATACTATCGAATAAATGACCAGAAAATGGTCGTCATGTATATTGAAATTGGACGTGTTGTTACATGTACATAGAAATGTGACGCAAATTTGACTGATATTTGACTATATTCAGTATTAAAATACGTTAGCACATACATGTATTTAGTGACACAATACGACGTCAGTTTTTGGTCATCTTCGTAATCAAAATGACGTCATTTATCCATCGCACAACAAGCTTGATGGTTTTAAAAATTGTTTGCTCTTACAACTCACTAAAACCAATTAAAATGAAAAAAGCTTTTTCACAACTTCAACTTTGTTTTAAAACACCTGTCGCAATGACTAGAATGTGGACTTTAAACGTCATTGAGATTTTACAATACCATATCCTGTAGATATCAAGCTGTATAACGTTTTTAATATTATTCACTTTTAATTTTCTTACTTCTTCCAATGTTTGAAGAAAGTCGAGTTTGTATTTTACTTTCAAATGGTTCTTAAGCATTTTTTTCTTTATCTGAATGGAGCTAAGATGTTCCTGAATTCCTTGCCTGTCCGAGTAATTTTTCGGATATTCTTTTATGTTGTGAGATCATGTAGAAAAAAATATACATGTAGCTAAAATTATGATTTGTATAATGATATCCCATATACGGGAAAAAAAATCATTTTAAGATAATGTCAATTTCGTTAAAAGGACGGTTTTATCACCCCTTGAAAGCAGCCTTGCATTTATCTGAGTTTATAGGGTGGGGGTTAAGTTACTGCACAGCTATTTATATTCGGTGCATTTTCCTTTTCCTGGTCTATCAATTTTGAGCGGGCATTAATCACCACATGTCGAGCTGGTGATTTATTTCCACGAGACCGTCTCTATATTTAACTTTGGTATTTAATGATTGGCCCCTTGAATTGGAGCACGGTGTGCTGCATACGCAATCGTTGATATTTCCATTAGCTTCGATTGTTACTGTATCATTGAGGTCATCATCGTGTGTGTTATTAATTGCATCGGATGAATTTGCAAGGATAGCACCTTCATTATTATTTTATTTGGCAAAATAAAGTGGGTCAGTCAGTGTACGTTTTCCCAACTGCGGCAGGTCACTCTCAGGGAGGGCAAAACACGCACGATCGTAAAACAACCCTTTCATGCAAACATTTTTTTCTGCTTCTCTCATTTTCCGTCTTTATGGACTTACCTAATTAATTAGCGAAAGTGACCTGAAAAAGAAATATTTTTGTGTACGTGTGGGCATTTCTTGCTGAAACAGTGACGTCGAAGGAGGTATATTTGAAACGCCATTGTCGACTGCCTGGCTTGTAAAAATACCGGTTCAGGAATTTTGGGAAAATAACAAACGTATTTTTACGAAACGATGTAATGTTTATATTTTATGAACATCAAAACAAAATTATTATTACGCTAACAACTGTTTCAAACCGATTACAACTTTTAAAACGCCTTAATCAGTTAAAAATATTGTATCTTTCAAAAGTCATTGATTTTACATCGAAGTGTCAACGATACTCAAATTTAGGAGGGGGGGGGGCAGAAGAGTTTGCACTTATTGCGTGTAATATCGATCAACGATCAACTCTCCAACAATTGTAAATAAGACAATTGACTTCATGATGATGAGGTTGATTATAGTCGTATTTGAGATGAAGTACAGTAGCTTGGAGCTGTTTTCCCATTAATTTCCGTTACGCATAGCAGCAACCAATTACCTTTGCTCAACATTACAGAAAATTAAAATTCTATTTACTTCCGCCTTGAAAAATTGTCCAAATTGGTCGCGTGTCTCTATCATGGTCTATGTACGATGCCATGGACACCTGAATTTGTCCCAACGATCAAGACGTGTTTATCAAACCTATATTTGTACATTTTCCACCAGTAAACTCAGTTAATTTAATTTTGGTGTGATTTTTCCCTTTGGCACCAGGTGCAGAAATGTCCATGAGCCGCATACGCTGTATGCACTTCCTACTTAGGTTTTGTGGCACATAAATGCGCTCATAAATTTCAATCCAAAATGCAGCTGAATCACGATCCTGATTTTTTTTATTATAAATTTTGGCCTACGTCATGCCGGCCGGCGCAATTGTTAATTGCCGGGCGGTTTTTTTTCTTCTCATTTTCCAAAATCGCAACACGCAAGGGAACCAGCAGTAGCCTTCAAAACGAAACTTAATCCTTAACAAGAATTTTATTCTGTGTATATTTACTGCATTATTCACATCATAGACGCGGCCTAAGCGATCATGGGATGTTTTCCATGTACTGTCCCAAAACTATTGTAAATATTATGTTCAACTTTTTGTGCATTATGCATATTGTTAGTATTCAGCCGTTATAGACGACATCCTTTCGTTAAAAAAAAACGTAATTTATTGCTATTTTTTTAAATTTAAACATCTGTTCATTGCAAGGTCTGAGTCAACAAATGATCAATACACGTCATTTATTTTCAACATTGACGTCATGTTAGTTGGAAATGTTACGTTATTTTGGGATTGAAGTTTGACATTATTTAGGAAATATGATGACACATGTATGCCGTATTAGGTAGTAGGCTATATGAAAAAAAAATGTTTTTGGCCATTTTTGCTTCTGTTAATTAGCCACATGACGTTAATTATTAAAAAAAAATACCACAAAATGACGTCATTCATGCGGCCTTCCTAATAAATTCCATACATTGCAATTTAAGATGGCTATGGGGTTGTTGTTTAGAACGTTGACCAATAAAATATGCAGGTTTTTTCTGGGTTGGCTGAACGGGACCCGCAGAAGATGGACGAAATCTTGATGGTTTGGCCATCGCGATTGGGGGTGCAAGTGGCACCCCTTTGCCCCAGGTCATTATTTGTCGCCCCTTATGATCACGTTAGTATTTTGCGTTACATTAGGAAGGACAGATCGGGATGAATTGTCACTTCCGGGATGCGTTTGTCCATCGGTGCGTGCCCTCTGTCGTCATTCACATTGAAAAGATGTCCGTTCCTGAGTGGGAGGCCCTCTCGCTGGTTTTTTCGCTCAAATAGCCGAAACCCATTTAAGGGATTCTAACCCATTGCTCCGATTTGATCGGCGTCGAAATGAATAGGGAATGAGAAGTACGTTCGCTAAAATGTAGGAAGTGCTTCATCTTCAATTCATAGCCCTTTGCCACAACGGGGTTGTTGTTCGTTTTTTTTTTGTAGAATTATTTTTAATGAGCCGAATCTGGCTGAGCCTGGCATCTCTGCTGTATTTTCGTCATCGGAGTGTAATTTCCGTTTTAACGCCGTTTTATGAACGCCAGACCGTTTTGCCATGCCCTTTATTAAAAATATATGGCGTCGATAAAAACCCTTCATCTGCATTTCAAATACATGTACCGTATGCACTCGCATATTTTATGTTGTAAAATTGCTTCCTAGATCAGACATCTTGCCACTTGGTTGCAATGCACTGAACAGTATATTGGCAGTCCAGCAAAGGGGCTGTCCATGAAGTACACACATCAAATAATCGGTTTTATGACCCCCTACCCACCTCTGGTCTATTATTGTCCGAATTGGAAGCTTCACTCTTTCTTTCTAACATAGTTATATCAGTTTTGCTAAACCGTATTAAAAATGATCAACTGCTGATGTTGTAATGGTCCTAATATGTGCTGGCTTATATTCATCGGATCCCATTCATCACATAATATGAAGTCATATTTAATATACTTGTATATGACATCATTTTAGGTAATTAGACTTTTGGTATTGCTAACAGCATAAATTCGGGGGGGAAGAGAAACTTAAAAATGAAGTCATAGGGATGTTGTTATTGTTAATTGATCAATTTTGTAAAAAAACCGTATGGTATCTGTTAAAAGGACGTAGGTTTACGTGCAGCAAGTTTGGCGAGTTTTTGAAACAAATTTTTTTAAAACATTGAATAAAAAATACCAATTAATGATGTCTTTAAGAGACGGGATGACGTCCATTCAAAACGATTTTTTAAACATAGGCCTACTTCGTACTAATCTTTCATGTTACTTAAATCAATTGGACTTGTATAATTCGCTGACCCCATCCCCTTCTGGTCCATAATCGTCAGATTTTTGTGATTATTTATTGACTTTAGTGGGCTGAAATGACAAGTTCTGTTGCAGTGTTTGGAAAGAATAAGCAACAATCGTTCCATTTCCCATTGGCAACAACAAATAGTGGTTTAGCTACAGTACATGGATTTCGACAAGTTAGATCTAACTAATAGAAATGAAAACATTTTCAGAAGGATATAATTACGTGTAGGCCTATGTATAACGAAGTTCGTTTTTCATACATTGCATTTGTCTCCCTCCTCCTGCCTTCCCCTCGGGATTTGCCTCTCAAAATGGGATTGGAAAATATTTGACATAATCGCATGATTTGAACAATACAATGACGACGGATGCCGTCCAAATTGTTCCCTTATTTCCCTAAAGTGAAAAATGTGATTAGTAGGTGATTCCGGTCAGTGTATGCAGCGCCCCCACCGACAGGCGTCCGAAACCGAAGCTGTGTAGTGTGGACTGAAACCCGGCTAATTATGTATGAAAGCACGACAGATTTATTCGCTTGCGTGCGTAATAAAAGTAAAAAAGTTTGCTGCATTTTCAAGGATAATTGCTCGCTGCGAGGTTGCTGCGTTAGAATAATGCATGCACTGCTCATTTTTTTTTTTACCCCATGCATGTACCGGTTGTTTGTGGCTCGTTTATATGCCGGTAGTCGAAAGGAGTCATGGGTGGTGCGGGGTCACTCGTGGAGGACAATCTGTTTGTAATCAGTGTTCATTAAATCCTACTGTAGCGCGTGTAACGACGGTGCTGCCATCTGTGGCGTCTACCATTTTGTGATGATATTGCGTGTAATCCAAATCGTAATCCTCTTCGTTTTAATAACCTTTTAATTAAGACTGATCGATGTATTTTTTTTGCGACAAGTTCGAATGTGGTACCGTAATATTGAATTATTTAATTTTTCGGTTTATACAGTAGTTTTTAACTTAAATATTTCATTCAAGATGGAGCGCAAACTGAATGAACCGTTTTGTGAATCATAAGGGAAGTCTTCATACATTTACAATGTAGATGTAGATTGTAACACTTTGATTTAGGTTTTACATCGCATTAATTAGATTTAGAAAAAAAACCTATCTGAATTGATACGCATGGTGGGACATTCGGTGGATCGTTAGAGAGCTGCTACTCATTTTTTTTTCTTCGTAAAGTTCGTTTATGGGTTAATGTTCTGGTAAAGATTTTTAATCCTTTCCTTTCATTCGACGTGAGAGATAGCGGCGCAGAATCGTAATTTATTTTTTATGTTCATACAGTGTACGTGGCAGCCATGTTTTAAAATTTAGGTCGCCATTCGCCCATCCCAGCCTCTGCTAAAATACAAAAATAAAAAAGGAGCAAAAAAATTGCAACTTGGATTTTCAAACTGGAAAATTGCTACTTGTAAATCTGTTTTCATAATAACGCGCAATATTTGCTGAATTATTGTCCGGATTTGGCAGTTTTATGGGCTGATAATAAGGCGGCATTATGCGTCGAAAACGGGAATTGAAAAACTCAAAATGCTTAATTTCGCATCCAGCACGAAACAACCTTGGATGTGGTCGCAAATGGCGGCTAATCCGTCCTTGAAAAAATTGCAAAATGTAAACCAGCTCAAACGACTTTTAATTACACGTATTTTGATTTGTTTTATCTCCGATCAGAACTCGTTTCGAGCGACGCAATTGTAAACCTACCTTTTCGCTGATATGTTAATGTATTTTCTGACTGTGTTGTTGGTAAACAATTTCAGACCCCCTCTCAAATGTCACGTAGGTGTATAAACAGAAGTGTGGATGTAGCCTACGTACTTGTGCATTCTGGATATTTGGAATATGTTGAGATTTTTTGAAGAAAAGTTGGGTTTTGTTTCTATTCGTCAGATTGTTAATGGGGCTCTTCTTAAACCACCAGAAATCACTGATTGTGTGATTTACTGTAAGAAAAAGGGTTGTCCTGCTTGGATTCCGCAAACAATTGGTTTTGCCTCCAACCTCCATATTTTTAAAGTATCAGTAAATGAGAACATTGTATAATATTGCATAAATGTATTTTGTTAATGTTTAATAACAGTCGAGCGAAGTCGAATTTCGAATTATCGTCTTAATTGGACCAGATTTGTAAACCAAAACGTAGCGTCGTCAATTTGTTTTGACTTATCCAAACCATCATCTGGACAGGACTTTCCTATTTTAGGCTGTTGCTCCGTTTGCGATCTCGCTGATCGCCCTTTTGAAGCTTGGAGTTTACCACTTTTAATGTAAATAGTAGGCCTATACATGTACACCCATCAATGTCACCAATCTTGACAAATTTCCCTAGCTATAAAAAATGTTTTAAACATCTGTTTTTAACAGGTAGCATAGAGATGATAATTTTCAGACGGATACAAGGTGTCCACAAACCTCCAACATCCCTTTAACTACTTCTGATATACTGTATTTGAAATGTTCATGTAAATGTCAGTTAAGTTTCCTTCAGCTCTATCTACATGTACAATGACTTTGCTGTTTTAGGAGCCAGCACTCGATACAAAGAGCTATGCACAGTTGTGAAGTTATTTCGAATTATTTCTTATGGAATGCCCAAATTATGATTTAGTGGGGGTGATCAGTGGATCAAAATTCCACTGTTCTATGGACGTCCTTTGTGAACAGACCTTATCGATGACGTCCACTGGTCACGTGTTCCGACTGAGTTTTAAAATTGAAGTGTTTTAAGCCTCGTTTGAAGGTCACATACATGTGTATACCCCCAGAACGCTTCGTGATTAGCAACAATCCCATCCCATCGCAGATGACTAAAAGTCCGGAAGCGTCGCCTACGGAATACCAAATAAATTAAGGACAGGGATAAACACGTTTCGTGTTTATGTGCAGTGAAGGGTTACCAACAGATTTTAAGAGAGGAAAAAAAAGTGGGTTAAGTTGATAGTTTGTATGAGAAACCACACTGAAACGAACAACGAAAGCAAATGGAAATTGACGATTTTCTGGTTTTTCGACCTTTTTAATGCGAAAACGGTTTTTTATGCCATATTTTTAATTGGCTGACTTTTATGTCCTTTTTTATTGTTACGTAACTTCATTTTTTTTGGCTCGTGGCGCCAACAAAAATTAAGAGGAGATACTTTTAAAAGTGTGGGCATGAAGTGCACGAAATGAGGTCGTACCCAATAAATGTTGCACTTCCCCGGCGCCCGGTTGGGGGCAGTGCATGCGTGACCCCCTAAGTGCAACAACAACCTGACTCAAGCTCTACGATCCGATGTTGATCGAGTTCATCTTGACATAAATAAAAACACCGGCCGGCATCACAGCTGCAAATGTATGACTTTGCAGTGGGTTCATTATGGACGGCAGGTGGCGCTGCAATAGGATGCATGTAAATTAGGAAGGCCTCACCAACGCCTTGTAATGAAGTGTAACCAACAGCCCAACCCCTACCCCTAAGTCATATGACATAACCATTTTAAAATTTATCCCCTCACCATTAAAAAATAATAATTTATTAACGTGTACAAAGAACGACTATTAATCACACTCCCACATGGGACACAACCATTTTTGATATCTGTAATCATGAAAGCCATGCGATTTAAATCTGTATTTAAGGGAAATTGCTTGTTCTAAAATTAGAAATACACTAAATGCTGCCATTGAGTTCAGCCCTGAATTCCCTACTCTTGCTTTGTTGATCTGGTGGTATCTTGGAGATTTGGGTCAGCACATTCAAATTTTCGTTTTTTTTGTTTTTTGAGAGAATTTAACTTCCTGAGTACAGTTAAACTTGTTAATAACGACTACCAATGCTCCAAATATGGGGTACATTGTACGCCTTAAAAAGACGTATGCACTACACGGGTTATTTTTGTAAATGGACGTCATTCCTGTTCCGCAAAGATACATGTTATTCTTTTCCAGTGTAATGGCGTGCTTAAAAAAAACGTTACAAAGGGAGGATTTGTAAAAAAACGGCGTCCTCAAATGACGTCTATTTATTAAAATCTAATTTTTTGGGTGACACCCATTTGGCAGTCCGTTTCTAATTCTGTATAAGGAGGTTACCTAGATTTATTTTCACTCAAGAACGAAGGGATTGAAGTGAAAACCTTGAACCCAAACTTTGATTTTTGAGGATACCTGGCAGGTGAATAATTCGCATAAACATTTTTGAATAAATTTAGCGTTGTGTGAACATTCCTGTGGGAGCGGAATCCGTGTTAGAAGCCAACTAAGTGTTCCTTCATTTTTCAAGGCTACTGGAAATCTGTATTCAAGGATTTTTGTTACTCTGTGCCACGATATGTAAGGCTTTCCAGAAAAAAAATTGCGTTGTATACATGTAATGAGGAATGAAGTTTATATGTAGGAGAGGAGGAATTCTGTGTGCTATACTTTTATTAAAGGGAGTTTCATAAACGTTTGCATCCTTCAATAATGAAATTTGTGCGATATGAAGAAATTTATGAGGCGTCCTTTAACGCACTCTAGTTTCCCATTTATTTGAACGAAATTGTGTTGGAATATTCCTCTGCTCAAGGTTTTCTTATCTCTCTCACTCTTCCGGGTTTTGTCACCCCAGAGGGTGCTGCCGTTTTGGCAAAAATGAAATGGCTTGTTAGAGCGCTTCAAAGCATTCTTTTCCCCTCAGGCTGAAGCGCCAAACAAATTTAATAAGATTTCATTATTCTTGAAAATGTGCGTAAGCCAGGTTTGGCTTTTGACAGTTGAACATCATTTCTTGTGGTTGGCTATATTAAATCATGTTATATGGCAATGTGACGTTATTTAGAATACAAATATCACGGCACCCATTATGACGTCAGTGTTTTTGTTCCAATTGCTAATGAAATGACGTCATTTTTGCCCAGAAAATAACGTCACATGGACCACTTGATCTACTTTGAACGTCCCTTTATTCCAAGAATTTGTGTGGAAATCGTAATCATTTTCACAGAAATGATTTCCACATAATCCATGTCCTTGTCCACACGCACAGTAATTAAAAACGGGCGACCGGTTTGGCCAATTTTTTAGTTGGGTGTAATCTAATATTTAATTCTGGCAAAATTATAATTGCCCCATGCTACTGCGCACATAGTTTCAAATTTAAAACGTTAATCAAAGTGCGCCAGCGTAATACTAATAGCGGTTTGCGGAGGGGTTTTCCCCTCTCGCATTATCTTAGTGACGAACATGTCGATAGGTCTAATGGGGGAAGTTTTTGACACCCTCAAAATGACTGAAAAAATGAGCGACCCATTTTTGCTGACCAGCTGTACTTGAAAACAGGCATCGAACATAGATAGATAATGGCAGTATTTAACTTTTTATTTTCCTCACATTTTTCTTGCAAATACAAGTATGGTGAATATGTATGCAGGTGGTGTCAAGGGGTTGGCCTTATTTATTACAATAATGGATGGAATTAATTTTTAACACTTTCCGATATGATGTGCAATAATAATAGCGTGTTTAATTTGAAGGACGATCCGATGGAGGTATTGCATGGATGGATTTGCATAGATCGTAAACGTGATCTAAAGCAGGTAGTAGTACTTGTTCGTGGTTTAAATAGTGTATGCGGTGCATTATGCCATTATCTGACGATGACTGGAATATGGGCCAATGGCATGCACCTACTTTGTGGCAATTTTAAATTTGTCATGGTTGATTAACATGAAATGATTTAGAGAATTTTTTTGGAATTTTTGGGGAAAAAATGAAACTTGATGCATTCTAAAGGACGGACTGATTTCTCCGAAAATTGTTTTTTTTTTAAATATAGGTAAATCGGTGTATTAGAAATAACTATTTTTAATACATGAACGTTGATGGCTGTAAATCCTTGCAAACGTTTGCCGTAGATATTGATAATGTTTAGCATCTTCGTAACATGCCGTGAAGTATTCCGCGATTGTAACATGTTCCGTTAAATTTTATCAAAACAGTAAACGTAAATTGTGTGATTTTTTTTTTGAAAATTTAAAAGCGAATGCAGAGCACAAACAATCTTTGTAATTTCACTCCTTTCAAAATCTTAAATATTAAGCCATGTTAGATCAGTTGATTTAGTGTTGAAATGATTAATCATTAAAACTCGTTTTATTGATTGCACTTTAAAAAGAAAAATATTGATTGGGGAAATTTGAAATATTTGCAATTTTCTTCGAACATCTTTGAAGTTTACAACATTTAGAATGAATTAAATTCTTTAAAAGTCTTAAATGTTACTTATAAAGTTAGGTTAAACGGTTTTTGGTGTTTTTGGCGTTGAATCTGTACATATGCATTATATCGTGTCATTTTTTTGCAACTTGTTTACTTGCTCAGTTTACGTTCTTGATGCAACTTTCAACGCCAAGCCAACCTTTTCAAAGATTGCAGTTTCTAATTTTAAATCCAAAATATTTGATAAGTCTCAAGGAAGGGAAGCGATTTTTGTGTTCACTCTATGTAGCAATTAAATAAATCTGATAACACGAATACGATTGTTACAATCATACCGTTCATTTATGGACTTTTCGCTGAATGTTTTGGATTTCCTTGATAAAATGAAGCGATTTTAGTGAGCGTGTTGAAATTTGAAGTGACAGCGGCAACCGGCCTAAAGTAAAACAACATTAGGAAGTGTCAGATATACGTTTCCGAAGGCTACTTTCACAGTGATAACGAATTGGCGATGCTTGCATTTTTGTACAAAATAAAAATAAAAAATAGGTTAATGCTTGCGCTCTTTGGGGGTCTGGCACGGCATTTTAAGTTTTCAAATAGAATTCTTAGTGCGGAATTTAAATATGTGCCATTTTGGGAATAAATCAGAATGCCCTTGCATTTATACACTGTCTAGCAAGGACGATATCCTCAACAGTTCAGGCGTGGCGAAAAATGGGCATTGAAGCGAAATGATAGCGCCATCTTTGGCCACATTTGCGAACTAATTGCATATTGAATATTGAGTTACTGTGCGTGGGTTACATTAATTTCTCTAAAATTTCTGAAAGCAGTAGCAAAATGTTTTTTTCTCAAATTTATGACATTTTTATAAATAAATTGGACATTTTCAAAATATAAAAAATAACTCAGACCCTAGTGGACGATGAATTCTATCCGTAGGAAAATACCTATAGCATTTATAATAAATATTTGAAGCAAAATTTCGAAGTTTTTTTTCATGGTGGGCCTCGTTTTTAGTCAGGCTTAAAAGTTAAGATCAGTTCTTACACGTTTTTTAATGCATCAAAAAAATCTTGAACGTTTACAATTGTCACATTTTAAATTAGGATTTATGCGTTTGTTTTCAACATCATTTCAGTCTTTTTTTTACGCTGGTTTTTCGGTCCCTCCATTATGCAGTGTGTCCTACCGTGTTTTTTTTTGCCTCTACATTTCATTTTAGCAACGCAAGACATTTGTCAACATTTTTTGCCATCTCCACGTTTCGCAAAATCTCCATGTAAGTTTCGAAATATTCATCATGGCTTGGCTCGCTTACCAAAATTGATGACCGAGAGGATGACCCTACAAACCCCATTTCAAACGGGCCAGTTTGAAGGCAAAATGCTTCCTGAAAATCTCTCAACTCTTTTAAAACGTATTTGCCACCGTGAAATTATGGCTTTCTGACAAACGTTTTCGACTCCCAAATAATTCAAAGTCCGTAGTGGAAGCGGCGCGCAATGTGTTTATGGTTTTTGGGTATTTATGGCCTGGAGCTCTGCTGGAATTTCTGCAACCCCTTGCGCCCCTCACGCTTGATTCATGCCCACCATGCAGAAATTAAAAAAATGGCAACCCTTTCTATCGTTAGTCTTTACAAACCCCCTATATTTCTCAACGAGCCAATTTAAAACCAGAAAAAAAAAAGCCTCGCTCCTATGGGAATAATAGGAAGAGACAAGGAAGGGTTAAACGTGTTTATCTTAAAAGCATTTGTTTATTTGACAAACGCGATGCACCATCTGGAGTTTTGGTTTTTGCAAAACTGAATGCCCTTTATAAATTAAGCATGGGAAGCTGTTAGGGGAAACTCAGGTTTCTAATTACGTCGTTATCTATCGAGACTTTACGGATTCCATTATGTTTGGGTCATGCGATCGCCTTGAATCGTGACAGCTGATATTAATTAAAACCACATCGATTAAAATTCGTGTTTCACCTTTTATCACTAGGGTTCAAACGTGATTTTTTCTAAGGCCTTTATTGCTCGAACAACGAAACGCAATTTTAGCCGGGAAGAGGTCAAGCAGGGCCGTCCACAAAGGACGTAAATCAGAAAGTCTACTTTCTGACCCACCTACACATCGTTCAAACACATGGTCCAGAATACAGATGACTTTGCGTGATTTACTTTTTTACCATAATGACGGAAATTTAACTTGACATGGTAGCCATTATATCCCTAGCATGTGCCGTCCTATTTTCTTGTTAATGACATCAAATTTTAATCTCAAATAGCACATTTCCATGTAACATGGTGTGTTTGCATAAATAAAGACCCATAAAGAATAATGCCCTGTATACAAAGTAATAAACACTTTCTGAGATACTTATTATATTGCAATTGCTGAATTTATTTTCTATTGTGTAGAATCGGTTGTCCATTACGGTCTTGGGTTATTTTTTATAATTTGAAAATGTTCTTTATGTTTCTAAAATAAAAAAATAAAAAATTTAAAGAAAAAAAAACTCCAGTGCCCAACTTCGGAGGTTTCATTAAAAGGAAACTCCCGTTTTCGGAGGTTGTCAAAGTTATTTTTTTTTTTGCATAAATAAACGAGACATTTTTAAGTATTTGAAGCAAGTATGCAAATTGTTTTGCATGCTGAGCATCATTTAGTGTTGGACTTACATGTAATGGTTTTTAAGAAATCTTTTAGCGAATTTTTTTAGAAAAGTGATTATATTAGAAAATAATGACCAATGAGTTATCCAAGCTAACATCACTACGTATGTTTTTTTTGCCAGCTTTGATTTGATTTGTATCAGACACAAAAATGATTACTTCTGGCGTCCTTTTTATTCCAAGCACGGTTAATTTAATTTGCTAACTTCCGGGCTGATGCCGCTTCCCTTTATTTTATTATGATCATATTTTCCTTTTTATTAAAAACTATTGCTTTTTGTGTCATCGACTGAGAGCTGTTCAAACGAAATTATATTGAACTTTACGCGATATTCACGTCTTGAAAATACGTTTTCCTATTGCAACACCATACGTTATTTCGTGCAGTTTTTTTCTTCTTCAGCATTTTCTATTTCGCTTTTGTTGTGAAATATAGACCCGAGGGTGTGTTCTTTGCAATTGATGGCAGAATTAAATTGATTCGCACGGATAGCGAAGGAATTTATTAAAACACGATACATGAGTTATTCAAAAAGCATTTTTGAGAAGAAAAAAAACGGCTACGGAATCGGATTTTTACTCCATTTAAGGATTTTAAGTAGATTGCGAACTACTTGTAGATGATATCACTGTTAGCTGGGCATTTTATTTAGTAAGTTTTCAACAGATTTAATTAAATATTTTTCTTTCTAGCCGAGAATATAAATTGCTATTGTTAAAAGACTAAAATTGAAAATATTCATTTGTTACACTTTCGTACGGTAAGCTCATGATTTCTATGTTTAAGTTGAGGTCGAACTTTTACATTTTCAATAATGTACTTGTAGTAAGAACTGGGTATTCAGACAATGTTGAAGAGGAAAATATTTAACCACTTGTTGCAGACCAATTTCCTTATTAAGCCCGACCCTTTTGATGCCCACCGTGTAAAAAACAACAACACATTTTTGCTTCAAATACGTGTTATAATTGGTAAATTTTCTTTTTTTCTTTGTAGAATTGGTCGTCCACTAAGTGTTGAGTTAATTTTTATAATTTGAAAATGTCCTGAAAAACGGGTTTTTGATCTCATTGAAACCTCTAAAGAAGGACGTCGGAAGTCGCATAACGATTTTTGTTCAAGTTTATTTTTTACGGAAACAAAAAAGACGTTTTCAAGTTATAAAAAATAACTCAGACCCAATTCTATTTATTAAACAATCAATTTAACAACTATAAAAAGTACTTGACGCAAAAAATGGTGCATGGGCATCCTGCTTGGAATGGACACATTTTGAACAGTACCCATATTTTATTCGCTTTCAATATGAGAGATTTAGTAAGTAGGACGGATGATCCTGTTTCATTGTTTTTGATCCAAGTGCAATTTTACAACGGCAAGTCCAGTCATGATCCCTCCGATAGTGCCGCGAAATTAGATTAAAGATTATGGGTGACCACTATCCACTGCTGCTGAAGCTTGACTGTTCCAACTGCTGTTTGTTTGCGTCAGTCTTTGTATTATCTCCGTTGAAGTCACGCGATATTAATCACGGTCGTAATGTCCACTTCGGACACGCGAAGGGGATGGTAGTGGTGTCACGAACCAAAGTAAGATCAGCTGAAATGATGGATTTTTCTTTCGCAGGCCATGGATCATGGCTTAGATCAGTTGCTTCGTGCTGCTTGTTATTACGATGGCATTTCTGCTCTGTTTGACACTCTACTCTCTCGCTCGCCAGTGTCCACTTAGGGGTCCTAATGCTAGATGCGGGTCAGGCCCTACGAATGCTGCAATGATCCCCATGTCAGCCGAGTGATATTTGGCAATATAGCGGAAAATGCGCATCGAATTCCACGCTCGGACCTCGTACAGGGTGCACCACGATTGTTTGTTTGTCCTGCCATTTTGGGTCCAGTTAACTAATTTTTCGATCGTTTGACCGTTCGTTGACTCGGTCATTCTTCAGCTGAAGGTCGAGCGGTGACCATTAATGGCGGATTTCCAAGCTTCTGTACTGTTTTAGCGCTATAACAATGTTGATGTGCAGTTTTAAATGGGTATCGTATGCAAGGGCGCCTCAAGGTCGTTGAAACCCCCGAAAATTTCAAGTTTTTTTTAAAGAAAATGTTTTTTTTTCCAAGTTTATTATTGTTATTTTATAAATAAACGGCACTTGTTTAAATTACACAAAAAAATACTCAGACCCTAGTGGACAACCGGTTCTGTACTGGTGAAAATAAATTTAGCCATTGTAACAAGTATTTCAAGCAAAAATGTGTAAGTTGTTAACATGTTAATTTAGAGAAGTAAATTAGATAAGTAATTAATATTTTTGAACGGCTCTTGTTAGGAACATTGACATCTTTCCCGATTTCGATTTTTGTCCAAATAATTCGTCACTTGTCACATTGTCATGGAACGGAAAGGAGCAAGGGGTGCTGGGGGTTGTCCAATTCGATAGAGGACTAGATTTGGTGGGGGTCAGAAAGTCGGCTTTTTGATGGACGGCTCCCTTGACGTAATGATCATGTTTCAATTCTGCCCTGGATGATGGATCAATTAATGGATCAGCCCGATGTCATTCCCAATGCAGGTTTGAATCTTTTATTTGCAGAATGCTGATGGACAGGAGTCTGACCCTGAGAAACTCTTAGGCTTTAATTTGTCCATCTTTAATATCATAATGCTGAATTAATCCCAAATCGGATCAGAAACCGCCATGTGTGCTTTGTATCGGCTAATGAATTCGGACGTTAATAATAAGACCTATGCTTCTCATTATGTACAGGGTGTCCAAGTAGTCCTTAACGCGTCAGCTATAGTCCTTCAGATCCAACAATCAAAAACCATCCATCAAGCACTTTATGAAGAAAATAAATAGGCCAACACTCCTTAAAAAAAGTTAAGATTGCTTTTTTATCCAGTTTTCTATTAATTTAGCAGCAGGATTTGAACTCACTGGACATTTACAGGGTGTTCAAAAATAGTGACATTAACACTAACATAATGTTACATGACCTAACTACATGATGACTGTTTTCTTTTTATAAGAAAATACGAGCTAATTTTAATTAGCATAAGGAGCATTCTTTGTATATATACAGGGTGTTCAAAAAACCTCTACATGAAATTATTTATTGCGTTTATCAAGCTGTATGCTGCCATTGGACAATTTTATATTTTTGCATGGAATACTTAATCAGGCACCGCTGTGAGACGTAAACCGGTTTGCATTAAATAGGAAAATGGTGTTTTGTGAAATAGCCTAGCAAACGGGGCGTTTGTTGCTATGTCGAATTTCATTTCGGTTGTCATTGGGTTTGTAAGAAGTGTTGAGCGTTCCGACCTTGGTGACGAAAAATACGAAATAGGAAGCTGAATTTGAAGGGGTTTGCAAGGGGCCGGCTGCCAAAAATGCGCAAAAACTAAACACGGGCCATTTCGTATGCACCTAATAAATTTTCATCTTGAAAAAAAGTTTCACTTTTTATAGCTCGCATTTTTGGCCGGACGCCAATTGTGTGCATTTGAAACCCCGGAAAAAGTAACCCAGGTCAGGCCAGAAAATGTAGCCCCCCTCGCTTTTGCTAGTTGGCAAAATAAACAACATAAAGGGGATTTGTGACCCCAAAACTAGGGTCAAAAACGAAACGCAACCGGGTCACGTTGATGTTTACAGGGAAGGGTTGCACCCCACTGCCATCTAGTGGTGAAAGCTGTTCGTGCAATATGATAGATGGGCGTGAGTGTATGTACACTGTATAAAAATGACCAGCTACTAATTTAGTTAAATTGTGATACATTACTTACTGCCTTTTGTCATTCATGATTCAACTTTCAGTCTTTTTCTTAGGCTATAAGCCATCTGGAATGCACTCAAATTCCGAAATAGGAAATGTTTGGAAATGACATTTTGAAATTAAAAAAAAAAGCAGGATAGAGATTTCAATCGCCATTTTTCGTGTTTACTATCTCGCCGTGATTCATATTTATGTTCGGTGTATAATTGGGAAACGTTGTTGTACCAAAAGCGACCTTGCATAGAATATATTTTTGGGAGAAAGTCGACCATCTAAACGCGTGAGCACGTTCGTCCACAAAGTAGATGTAGATGCGATCCTCCTATATACATATTTATTTTGCAAACTAGTTTTATTTGCATTAATGCGCGTAAATAAGCTGATAGTGGTCAGGACAAGGACGAGCGATTTAATATAAAAAAACCTTACACGGGTGCCACAAAAACCGTCTGATCCATAATCGTTTTTATTGGACCTCTCTTTCCTCCTCACCCAATGTAGCACAAATAGTTCAGATAACTAATTTATTGGACCAAAGCACACTTTAAACATAAAGAAGCGGAAAAAACTGATATAATGTACCTAGCCTATTAAGAACCACCCTATATTAATATTAAATTACGTTAAATTTCTATCACGTCTAATTTCCACATAACAGCAAAATGTAGTGTAAATGACGTCATTGTTAGGGCAATCGACTTTCGATATTATAATGACTAGACCAATAACGCATTTTTAGGACACTGTGTTATTTTTAAACAGGACATCAAATTGGAAATTGATGACAAATTAAGTGGCGTCTTTTCAAGTAACAAAATGAAATCAAAACTTCTAAAAGTTGGAACCTTTCATCTGTCAAAATAACGTCATTTCTTGGAGCAAATTGTGATTTTGGTAGTAAAAGTGATGTTGGTTACCCTTATTTGTTACCCTTGATAGCTTTACCTTTACTCGTTTCCAATTTAGTTAACCTAGTACTCTTTATTGTCAACAAGAAGGCCTATATGCCATGTGGGTGGGGGGGGGGATGAAGTGTAATCTATCAACCCACGTTCATTTTATTTTGATTTCAATTATAATAATAATGGCAAAATAATTCTTATTACTGATTAATAGCAGCTTGCCTTTATCTAAAACTTAAAATATTTTGTTAAATATCTGCACATTGTTACTGTAATCAGTTTTTGCAGAGTGTGGGGAGGAACTGCCGAAAGACTAATAAAAATTGAGAAATTTCATTTTTGACAGCCAATAATAACATGGAATATAGCTTTTTAAACCTGAAAGATTCAATTCGTTTGTTGCGTGACTGTCATTTAAAAAAGTAGTTTAGAGATAAGCTTGGCAGCCGCGTGAAATACTTAACAATTATTGTCAAAATGATGTCAGTCAGCTGTGTCCCGAAATATACAGTATTATGTAAGAAGAGTGAAGCCATTAAAGCTAACAGTCAGGAGTCAAGAAAAAAATGTATTGACGTCCCAGACATCTGTATTTTAAATAAACGTCATGAAAAGAAAGCAATTCAGAGAAGTGATTGAGATTTTGGTGCCTTTCGCTATTTTCAGTCAAATATGTAAAACATCCATTTCCCCTAAATGAGATTTAATCCAATCGCTTCTTCTAACAGCTGTTATTAAAAAAGATATTTAAAATTATTTTTAATGTAAATTTGCCCTAATGGGTCTCATCAGGTGCTAGGATGAAAACATGCAGCAGGGTGTCTGCAGGTCAATAACGCTATTATAAGGCATTGAACGGAAGTTAGGCTTTTAACAGTTTGTGAACATAATTAAATTTGGCATCAAGGTCATTTGGTAAGGTTTCCTTTCCATTTAAGCCAGTGAGTAGTATCTTGTAAGAAGTCATTTCTGGTTCACTTTTTCCCCCCCAGATATTTTTCCACAATATTTTTAAATCGACTTTTATTTCACGGAGAGTACATGTAATTATTTGAAGATACAAATTATCAAAAACATTGTCTTTGTTCAGATTTGTTTTGATGTACATAAATGCTGTCCAGAACTCTTGCAGGATCCTGGCTTTTTACACATCCATGACCTCAACGGTTGAATCTGCTTCTACAACAGTTGATCTTTCGTGTAGGCCTAGTTGGTTGACACGTTCTTGTTTTAGAAAGAAAAAAAATCATGAGCATTTTAATGATAAGTTATTGTACTTTTCATTCTTTATGTAAATTTAAAATGTTTTTTCTTACCTTTGTAATCTTTCAAGGTTTTTTTATTCATTTCAATTTGATATTTTTCCCGAATTAGTGCGCAGCAAATTGTAATATCCTGGCGAGTTACCACATCAGATGGGTTAATATTTCGCAAATATTTATCCATTTTGCTTCTGATTATTTCCTTTGGTAAAATTTGTTCGCTGTAGTTAGAGATGATATCCTCGTGAACAAAAGAAGGTCCAGTAAAAAAAAGTCTCAATCCCAATTCTGTTTGTTGTACTGAAGCTTGGATTGAAACTTTTGGCAAAATCGATTGCATTGCTGCTTCTGCTGCTCGCTTAAACTGGAGGACTTGTGTGCGATTGGTCAAGAGAACTCAAACTGAGTGATTTTAAGTTTTGAATTGAATCTGACATCTGATGACATTGAAGAATACGTTATTCAAGGTTAATATTTGGGGATTTTTGAAGGCCTCTTGAGTGTTAGCTCTGATTGGTTTATATATTTGGAGATTTTTGAAGGCCATTGGAGTGTTAGCTCTGATTGGTTTATATATTTGGAGATTTTTGAAGGCCATTGGAGTGTTAGCTCTGATTGGTTTAAATCTTGCATATTAATATGGTTGTTCAAGGTTATTTCGTATATCAGCAGCAATCTTGCTCCCCTAGATTCATTTCAAACTAAGGTGACCGCTAGAAAACTTAACTTGGGTCAAGTTGAGAATAAATGTTTATTGACCTTGATTTGTCATTAGAATATACATGTACTGTACATGAAAGACTTTTAACTTTGACTGACATTCATTTGACATTCACAAGTACTGGTTTTTAATGGAAAATGTAGACTGCAGCTGGGTTTATATTACAGAAAATATCTTCTAGTCCTACTTCCAGCCAAAATCGACAATCATTGGAAATAGAACTGACTAAAGCAATAATTCTAACTGGTAAAAAAATTAATAAACCGGGAATGTGATGTGGTTTTTCTTTTATTTTCAAACTATGTTGTAACTTATGTTTAGGAAAGCAAAATGAAACTGATGGATTATATCTTAATAGTTTGGCAAAATATTACTAACGTCTTCTGGACAGTAATTATGGGTATTATGACGAAGTTAAACAGACATGTTTATTGGATTTTTTTGGTAATTTGAAACCTACCATTTTGTGAAAAAAGTTATTTCTTCCAAACGTTATCTTCAATGCCTGTCAAGATAAAACAATGAGCTGTTTATGAAATTAACTGAAATTAACAAACATATTTTACGAAATACGTGTAGTTCAATAGCTAATGCATTTATGCACTTAAAAAATGCTCGCAGTTGTTAAAAACCAATTAAAATTTAACTTTAAACTGGTAAATTCATTTCGAATGTGTTGAGATACCCTGTTTCACATTGCCAAATGTTGTAGGCATCTTGAACAAGGATGAAACAAATATAGGCTATTCAAACTTTTATACGATAAGTAACACATGCATACATTTTCCCATTTAATTTTTCTTTTGGCTGTAATAATTTTAAATTAACACCTGTGTAAGGTTACTTTCCAAGCACCAACACCTTTAGGAACAGCCTTAATGCTCGTAAGTTGCACCAACACGATCGCGGTTTAAGATATGCCTAATTTTCCATGCTCATTACTTTTAATTGACTAATGTACATGCTGGCTATCAAAAGTTCATTAACTTCTACTAAATTTTAACGATTTATCCGCTCGAAAATCACCGATAAATCAACAACGCATAACCGATCGTAAACCTCAGCGCATGCACAGCGATGCGAAATCTTTCAAAGGGAAAAACAGAGTTTAATTAAACCCGTTTTAAGCGTCTTAAGAGCAGTAAAAAAGCGCACTAATTACTTTTGCATAATTTTAGTGACAAGGTGGTCGGGCCCAAATGGCCGATTATCTCCCCCTTGGAGTTCAGAGGTTAATGGCTTTTAAGCTCGCACTGCCGTAAAAGCTCTTACGACCCAAACCTAGCTTTTCCAAATCCCAACCAGTATTTGTTTTGCTAAAAACGGAGCAGTTTGTCATTTTCTATGTTCGCTGCGTTCTGGATAGCAAGTGGCGGATGTTCAATTTCATGTTAATATCCTGCAATAAACGTTGCCTCGCACCTGCAACATCGCAAATGTGACGGTTGGGATTAAGGAGGTCACGGAGCCTATACCTGCTTCTACGCATGCAGTACATGTATTATCAAAAAAAAATGTTATTAATATCACTTACTGTTAGTTGGGATAAAAAGTCTGTGTAGTTTTTTCATTGTTTATTTAGAAGCTTTCTAGGCCTAGAGGCCTAGGCTTTCTAATATTTAGCTTATTTAATGTAATGCTTGTGGGTTTGTTTGTTCTGGATTAGTTCCGGCTCCCTAATATTTAGTGAAATTTTGGCCGAAGGGTGGGGGATGTGACTAACAATTTCGGTTTTTGACGATTCGCAACCTAATCTCAGTAATCTGGACATTTTCATGTGTTCACCTGAGAAATTCTGAAAATATGTAGGTATTTGCGAGCAAAGAAACTGTCCCACATAAAGGTATTACGAAAATAAGTGTATTTTGTTCAGCAAGTAAATATCCAAATTCCAATGGGAATAGCTAGTTTTTGGACAATTTAAAGCACTTTCAAAGGAACCTAAATTGACTAAAATTCCTCTTGAATTCCATAAGATAATAGCCTGAAAATGCAAATAATGTATTATCATTGCAACTTTTTTTTTCTCTCAGAACATCGTATGAGGTAAATGCATGCAGATGTACCAAAAAAAATGCTAATGGTTTAGAACAATAAAGAACACTTAATTGTTTACAAAAAGTGCTACTCCGATTTTAAATTGAATATGTGCCTATACTTGCTGAATTGAATCCATTTCAGTTTACAACGAACATGGGTTTGTATCATGCCTGATGTAAAATAAATTTCGTTAGAGGAGAATATTTGAATTTTAAGAGTTGCAGCTTACTATTTCAGCAGCTTACGCTTTAAGTATTGGCCTGATCGGGCCAGCCGTTCTGGTTCACAAACTCCTGCTGCTTAATTTCTGATTAGTAACCATCGCAATCTGCAACTCGCACAGAGAAGGTGTACTTCATCATCTAATGTGCATGTATAATCGTGGCCCTTGATTGCATTTCCTGAATTTGTGTAGCATGTTCCTCCTATTGCATGAGCACTATTATTAAACTGTAGTATTTCAATTTGCACTTGAACACGGTCTGGCTGAATGCTATATTGAATTCTGTGTGCTTCAATAATATTTTGTACAGCTGGATTGGCTTTGCCTTTTGAAATAAATCGGAACTGAAAATGTTTGCTTTTGGGAACTCTTTTGAATCCTTTGTTTACTCAAAGAGGCGCCGAGCATCCAGCTACACGCTCATTGCTGGTTTGACTTAATTTCTACGCAATTCTATGTCATTTTTACTGCTGTTGCGATAGATTAAACGGACTATTCTCATATTCACATTGGCTTTTGTCGCTCACCAGATTCATTGTTTAGACCTGGGGTGGCCAAATGTTTGTCATCCTTTAAGTCCCCTGATACCTGACTAGTCTGCAGCGTGTCTGCATTTAATTAAAGTCATTGAATAATCGCTGATTCGAACTTTGATCATTTGAATCAGCTTGATCAGCATTTATAAACACGAACAAGTTCTAAAACATGAACTTTTTGCATAACAAGGATTTGTAATTGTCTAATAAGCACTTTTTAAAAAAACAAAACTTCTTTACTACAAGTCACTGATTCGAATTTTAGTAGTTAAGCTCTTTATGATTCACATTTTAGTGATAATATCCTTCGGGTTATGGACAACATATATCAAACAACATTAAGTCAGCACTTTGTATGATTTTGGATCAATTACTGATCAGTTTTCGAAATTACCATATTACTTGATTAAATAATTCAATACCCAGTATATTTATCCGTTTAAAAAACTAAAATGATTAAAGTGCTGAAATTAAGTTTTTATTTAGTGTCAAAAGAATTTAAAAAACAAACAACGTACGACCTCGAATGATCGTACATTTTTGTGACTTGTTTTAAGTAACCATTTTTTGTTATCATTTTAAAGCCACATTTCTGCTTATTATTATTATTAAACTTAAAATAAGATTTCGGTTTTATCTTCGAATCGTATTTTAAGTTACTAAGACAAAATTAATTGGAATCTTGTTTTCTTCTTCTTAACTGAGAATAAGTTTAAAGTGTTACTTCAAAATGATAGGAAAATTAACCATTCAATGGTTACTTGAAACAAGTAACAAAAATTTACAGTGTTACTTTCATGTTTTTATACGTCTCGTAGAGACATTAATTTAACGTTATCAGTTCCTGTAGACACACTGGTTTGGTTTGGTTTACAAAATCTATTCAGAATATGTTTCCTCAAATGTTCCATAAATGGCGCTATATTTGGTAAGATGGACGCCCAGTTTCTCTGTGGGCTACAAATGTTTTCCTCTTTATTTCTGTAACCGTGCAGAATTTCCGCTTCTGCAATTTTTCCCTGGTTTTTATCCCCTGAAATCATCCAAGATTCCCTTTTCGTTCTCTTTTAAGAAATCGATGTGGTGCAAGGTTGTCGAATTTTTAATTCCTCTTGTTGCTGGCGGCCATGAGGATTTTGTTCGCTTCCTTCATCCATTGCCTCGGTTTTCTCATCTCTTCCTCGGGGTTAAATCTGCAAAATTTCTCGTGATGTATCACATTAAACAGGGTTTAGGGGGAGGAACGCTTATTTGGATGTTTATTATCATGCACGTCTCTTGAACGTCTGCATGCCGCCAGGGCCTGGAGAAGGGCTAACTGCTAAGCTTTTTAAGTGGATTTTAATGGACGAACAGAGCAACATTTTATTTGAGAATTAAGAAGAAGCCCCATGCAAATAACAGTCATTTGAATGAAATCCAGGAAGAGCTTTTGAAATGCATCGAAAAGACCTTAGTCCATCAATGGTTTCTGGAAGAGAGTTCCCATTTAAGAGACTGTCTACAAGTATCGTTTAGAAGCATAATAATGCCGCTTAGTATAGAACTCTCTAAAATATAATTAAACTGCATCGATTTCCATAAATGGGGCGACTCTTGATGAATTGAGGAAGAGTATTTGGTCGAATGCATTTTAAAATGTATTGCCAATGCATTTCTTTTGCGCGTGGACCCTCTCGGGATCATCCACTGGGTGTCCATAAACATTCATTTTTGACCATATACCCCTAGTCCATCGTCGTATTTTATTCTAAATGACGTCACATTACCACATTTTGGTCGCCCTAATTTTCCCTGAAATCTTTTAGAGAGTGACCGCAAATTAGCTAACTTATTGCGAGCAGCTTGAATCCATATTTTTTTTTCTCTTTCTTGAAATTGTGTTGATGAGCATGGTGGCACACGCTCGTGTAATCCGCCCATCAATTTGAAACTTTGTTTGAAAAGATGCGGTGAATAATGCAGAAGATACCTTTTTTCCATCTTGTATGTTTCTTTCGCAGCGAGATTAAGCTCATTACCCTTGCTGGATTTCGACGCCATAATTCGCGTATTAGGGGTCGATGCTCCTCATTTCCTTCCTTTTGGGTGGATTCATCCAATTTTCCGATTTGCCATCACTTGGCATTAATTCCCTACAAATTTTCTGGTTTAATGAACTGCCGAAATAAAGCATTAATTTGAGGGACATGCGCAGAAATCAACTGGGTTTTAGTAGCGCTAACGATCTCCCTGCTCATCTAACGAAATAAAGTTGAGCACAATCTTGAAGGCGATTCTTGACCCTAATTTTATCCAATTCACTATCCATGTTTTGACATTTGCTATTAGTAATCCATTCTTGGATCAGCGCATCAGCGCAGTACATTATTGCATTAAAAAATATATTATACAGGGAGTCTACAAACATGAAAAACTCAAGGGAAGTTTGTATTGTAACCTTACATTTTTTAATTTGTATTTTGTATTTTTTGAATATAATTTTGAAACTCGGCACAAAAATTGATTGGTCTAATAAGCATTTAGCCATTCCCAATCATGAATTCTAATTTTGGAATGATTTAGCTCAGGTTTAACCGTTTTGCTGAACGAAATTGTGCCACAGTCCACTTTTAAACAATTTGGCAAGAAAATCTAATTTTTGTTGTGGTGAAAACTGCACTTTCTTGTGAATAAATCAGATCTGCAATGGTAATTTGGTTTTGAAATGCTTTATGCAGTAACATAATCCCTATTGTGAGTACATTAGTTATTGTAACTTTTTTCAAACAATGTTTATGTATATTTGTGGTTAACAAATAATTTTACAACAAAGACAGTTTTGCTTTTCATAAGGAAATGATTCACTTTTGTGCAGCTCATGTTACACTTGTATAGAAATATTCCTATTTGTAGGATTCGTTAAAACTAGTCATTGAAATATGTTTATGAACCTGTAGAAATAAGAATATGAACCCGAACAATTAAAAATACATGTATGACCCTGGAAAATTCACCCGGTAATAAAACTGATGTTTCGTTGTCGAATCAGAGAGGAGAGACAGTCAAAAAATGTCGATTTTTGATTCGCGTCTTGTTTTGGACGGTCCTTAAGTAAACGTTTTAGAAATGATGTGCATGCATTTTGATCTCATGTAACCATTGAAGTTGGCTTAGTTCGCCGAATCGAAAATAATGAGGTAACAATTACATTTAATCCGGTTTTGTGATTTGTTGTATGCAACTGCATAATTAATATTAGGAAAATGGTGTCGGCTATTTGCTTAGTTTTGTTTTTTCTTATAAAAATGATCCTCATTAAGAAATTTATTCGATCGGTTGCCTCACAGATTGACTAATCCAATTGCGCTTTTATAATCGCACAAAAAGGAATATTGAGTGAAATAGAAATTATCTTCTCCTATCAAACAATAATGTTATGTGACCTTTTATTAGTCCTTACTTTAGACCTAATCCCCCGTTTTCATATAAATCTTTAAAAAGAGGGATTGTACTGAATGTATGTTAATTGAGCTACGAGCATTTAATTTAGGTATTGAACAGCTTTAAGATTTCTCCACGGAAGCGTAAATCTCTGTTCGAAGCTGTTTAAACGCCCGTGGGGGGTCTGATAAGCACTTATAATCAGCTTAATTGATATTGATTAAAACCAAAGAGGTGTTTTAATCATAGCTGCTCAGCTGTTTGTTTTCCACCAGAAATAAACAATGCGGATTCCAACTTATTTGGAGAAAATGGCTCTGGACCGGATTTAATTTGTCAATAATAAGCACACAAAGAGTGAGCAATTGGGTAGGGATGCCTTTTTGGTTCCTGAGAAAGCTCCTTTTAAACCTATTTGGCTTTCTGTTATTGTTTTCGTCGCAGTAGCGAGCTTTAATTAAATTTTAGGAAAATCGCTTTTCCCCCCTTTTTATATTTGTAAGTCAGTGCGAGTTGAACCAACAAAGAAGCGAACTTTTTGTAACGATATTACCGTAATCCTTGATGGTTTCTTTTATTGATATTGATTATGTTGGCAGTTTCACCTCAGAGACTTTATTTAAGCTGATGACTTAATGTAGTTTGACAAATCTGTTATGGAACGCCATCGAGGAATCTAAAATAAACTTAATCGTAAGGTGGCCGGTCGAATGCCTTACAAATACTGTACGTCATTTAAATAAAATTTTGATCTCATGTTATGTGACATTGTCACGTATTTTAGATTGATATCTGTAATGCCATTTAGTGCGGAGATTAAGTGTCAAGATAAAAATAAATTGGTTTACTTGGGGGTTGTCGAATTAAAACAACAATGAACTTGAGAAGAAATTATGATTGGACCCTAAAGAAAATTTGTACCTACGATGATGAAAATCTTCAGAACATTGTTTTGTTTGAATCTGTCGTCGATCTATTGCTGATAACCGCTTGGTACGTAAATAAAATTTACAATGAATCATTTCATTTAACGTTTTGAATTATGCAATGATAATGTGTTCTCTTTAGAAAATAAAATGCCTTTTTTAATTTTTTGTTTTGTTTTTAAATTTAACGAAGCTGTGAGTGGAACAATTTACTACTCTGCTTACAATGTTATGGAGGTTGTGGGGAATTGAACGTTCCAATTTTGACTTTTTTATCATTGAAAATACAAAATGTGTTATTTTGAAGATGTTTCCTGTAGAAACCATTTTAATTTGAAAAGGAACAGTAAGATAACCTAACCTACAAACATTGTTTTGTTTGATAAACTAATCGATGGAGCAATTTTGCAGCCTTCGAACTTTAAGCACAATTCATCCTTTTGCTCGCTAAATACATTGCTTGAAAAAATTGCTTTAGGGTAACCCGGATTCTAGCTTATTTCTCTTGCTGACAATTGAAAAATCATCGGGGAATTGATTCCAGCATTTTTTATTGGAAATTAATCTCGTGAATTTTGCTGTTGAACTGTACATTTTATTAAAACTCACAACGTTATTTTTTATTATTGATGGATTTGGGCTCCTGGCTGCTTCATACGGTCAATAGTCTGGCGGGTAAATAACATTAATTATTTTCGGGAAAAAATTGTGCCAATTTCTCATTTTTTTTTGGTTTGCGAGAATGCACGTTTTCGATAAAATTTCATGGATTTTTTATAGGGGAAACATCTGGAAATTTGCTGGCATTTCTCTGGCGATATGGGGATGGGGGACCTGTGGTAACCCCCGAGCATTAGATTGATCAACAAGTAGGCCTGCTGGATAATTGATTCACTGTTAAATGGCAACAGACAGTAGATGTATCAAAATCAATTTTCATGATGTACAGTATTTTTTTTTCGCAAAGCTTTTAACACTATCTCTCCTCTCTCGCTATATTTTATTAAAGAAATACGATGTTTGATATGTGGGGAGGATCACGGACGACTGGCAACGTCTTGAAGGGTTTGTTGAAGATTAATTTCATTACATCAAAAGCGTGGTCAACCGTTTCCATAAAGGATATTAAAGAAAGTTTTTAATTGAAACTGTTTCTGTGGGAAGTGTTTTTGTTGCTATATGCGATCGTCGCAGGGGGATTTCGACCAGTTGTTTCGCCTCCTATTGGATTACTGCAAGGTCATTTTTTTGTCCTGTGGGGGGTCTTAATATCTGGTGCCACAACCAGCCTACCCTCAAGACACTAACCTGTTTCGTTCTTAAGCTGCCAAAAATAAAGGCACCGGATTAAACTCGAATGCACATTCGCATGCATGGGTTTACCTGGCTTAGAAAGACATTAATTTTGAAACCCAACTTGAATCTGGCTGTCAGTATGGATCAAGGTTTTGCATACAGGTGGCCTATGAAATCCCATGACGCGATTTGTTTATTGTATGCCGAATTTGTAATTTAATGTGACGAACCAGGACATAAAGTGAGCATAGAAATTGACATTATCGAAAACGGGAAACCTTCACTGAAGAATCAGGACACATTTAAGGGTGCTTTTGATTAAGCTTTGTTGTAATGGAACGTGGTATTTAGGGTGTCACCCAAATCGGATGGGGACCATGGGGTCAGCATCGGACGCCCAATTTTTGTCTAGTGCGATAATTTAACCTCCTGAGAGCATTGAAACCTGTTAATAACAACCCATTATGTGCCAAATAGTACATAAATGACCTTAACAGGCCATTTTTATTAATGGCCCTCAGTCTGTTTCATAATTAATCATATTTACTCATTTAATATACTTTTCCAATTTAATGTCACAGTTTATCGTCATTAAAGGGGCGATCTGTTAGCAACAAAGTTCTCAAATGACGTCATTTTTCTGGGCGAATTATGGACATACATGACCTATTCCATCATATGGTTAGATTAGAAATCGGCCGCATGTGTCCATGTGCATGTATATGTCCATTCATATCCAAATTCATATCTAAAAAAGCCAGATATATCCATGTTTTCACATTCTTACATTTGACCGTATACTCTTAATGAACATGTTAGTCCATAAAATACATGCATGATTATACAAATCCATGTTTTACCATGTTGACCATAGGCTATAAAGTATCAACATATTTATAGATATGGTCATACAAATACAGTATGTACAGTATCTCTTTGTTCATACCTGAAAAATATTAATTTTAAATATTAAATATAAAAATATTAAATTTAAAATTTTATTTAATGTATGCTGTCATGTAGACCTATAATACATTTAATTAAGGGACGTGAGCAGTAATGAGACTCTTTAGTAGAAAATCGAATATTTTAATATCCTAAATACAGTCTAAAGTTTCCATTATGGCGATATCAATTGATGGCCATATATGAACTTTAACGTGGCCATGTTTGACTTACACATGGCCAATTATGGCATATATATCTCCATACACGACCATACTTAACTTTTCCATCTGGGATGTGTTAGCAAAGCTTATTCATCTTGTTTTTTGAGAATTAATACCGGTAATATGCATGTACATCTTGTATACTGTAAAATAAAGCAGGGGAAGCACCTACATGTAAGCCTACATGATGTACAGTAGATTCGCCGCTTGGAGGCGTCACTTGCCTCGTGTTAAAACACGGTCCAGGTTTAATTGCCTAATTTTCACGATCAGGAAAAAAATCGCAAGCGTTGTATTTATTTTATGGCGGTTATTCCTTTCCCTCAAAATTGATTACAATTCTGGGATTTGTCTCTTTAAGTCAGGACTGCTGAGATTGGATTGCCTCGAATTTGCTTGCCACCTCGGCGTTAGTTGGAGACCCCACTGAGTCGTGAAATATTTTATTAAGACATTAAATTGAGGATGCCGCTCGTAAAAATGCAGAGGAGGACAAGGCGGAAGGTCCGAAGCTGTTGGCCCCATATGTCCACATTGCCTGGCGAGGGTCAGTTGATCGAATCGAAGAAGTTTAAAAGCTAAATCGAGCACACTTAAGTTTATGAACAGCAAATGGATCCCTTAGGAAAACTATTTTCAAGACGGGAAATTGTTCGAAAATGCGCTTGGAATAAAAACCAAAAACAAGAAAAATCCGAATTAACTTTTATTTTTATGACAGGGCCCAAAGGCGTTAAAATCCACGATCTGCGAGTGCTTTTTCAGAACTTGGTTTGGAAATTGCTTGAATTCATTAAATTTCTCTCTGGTGAACAATCAATCCTGTACGGGGGAAAATAAACTTGGTAATTGTAATAATGGAGTAAGCAGGCGAATATTTGTTGTTTGCATGATGGGCATCCTCTTTATGATTAGTTACCAAACGGGTAATTGGGGTTTATTACACCATTGTAACAATCTTTGAATTTCGACGTAGTTTACACGTCCCATCTGGTGGCTGGTAGATATATAACTTGATGTTTTACGTCATGCCATTAAGTCCTTAACACTGTATTTAAAGAAAAAGTCTCAGATGTCGTACATACACGCATTGATTTTTGAGACACCCTATAATAGGGGGTGTCCAAAACGTCCTGGAGGCAGGAAATATTGACAGATTATAAATAATTACATGTAAGGCAATGGATTCCTTGGGCGAAATCCACGAATGGTCGCAATTACCTACCTTGGGGCAAATCTGTTTTGACCACGTCGTTCGCACCTGTTTTGCACTAAGATGAAAAGGGTAAAAAAAAACGAAAAAGAGAGAGGAAAAAAGGATGCTGAGTATAACCAGCAAATGGCGGGCCATTGGGGTCCTGGCCGCTGTCATCCTTGCCCCTTTTTCTTGACCAACCCTTTCGACCTACTTGCCATCCCAGCTCATTACATAACTCACTACAAACATGACCCATTCTGTGAACTAGTTACCCTGGTACTTTTTTGTGTGTGGTGTGGACGTTATCATCACCCTCAAGGGTGAACATCGCGAGCTACAACTGAGAATCTCAGTTCAAAAATGCTTGAATTCTTACGAATTTCGATGCCTGGAAGACATTCAATTCAATTTCTGGACCCACCCTGAGCATTCTTTTCCAAGAAGTCCCTCTATCACATTTCGGCCATTTTATCTCCTCTTGTCCTATCATTATGTAATCACCACGTGAATCGCGGTTATAACCGAGAAAAAGGGTTGGAACC